>WBMZ01003817.1:630-14286 GCA_013400975.1 Atrichornis clamosus
AGGGGGGGCAGCTCCCGGGTACCCCTCCCCCGTATCCCCAACCCCCGCCTGGCACTTCTTCACGGCGTGGGATGGGAGGGCTTCACACCTGGGGGCGTCCGCCATGGAGGACCGGGGGGCCATGGGGCACCGGGGGCTCGGTTGTGGCACCGGAGTGGGGCCAGTGGCGGGGTGGGGGCTCCAGAATACCTGGGTGGGGGCCCTTGGACATGCATGGTCTGGCCTGTACACGCGTGTCACACACACACGCGTGTGCACGGCAGTGAGGCTGCAGAGAGACCAAAGCCCCCCCAGAGTATGGGGTGAGGACTGAGTCCCGCCCCCCCCTCCAGCACCCTGACCTCCCCCCGTGCTGCCCAGTGACACCACGGAGGTGACATCGTGTGGGACTGTACCCCCCAGTGCACCCCCACATTCCCAGGGACCCCCGCTCAGCCCCCAGTGTGGGGGGGTTCCGTGCCTGCACCCCCACAGCTGCAGTGGGGGGGCTTAGGGGGTGGGGGGGGCCGAGACCCCCAGCACCAGTTGTTCCCCAATGTGGTGCAGAGATGGGGCAGTTATGGGGTTCCAATGGGTGGGGGGGTCTCAATGGGTGGGGGGCTGGGACCCCCAGCACCGGCTGTACCTCAGGACTGCACTGATGGGATGTCATTGGGTGGGGCCCAGGACCCCCAGCACCGGCTGTACCCCAGTATGGGGCTGGAGCGATGGGGTTTCAGTGCATGGGGGGGACCCCCGGAACTGGCTGTACCCCGTTGTGGTGCAGGGATGCTGCAGGGATGGGCAGGGGGACCTCAACCCCCAGTACCAGCTGTACCCCAGTGATAGGGTCTCAGTGGGTGGGGGGATGGAATCCCCAGAGCCAACAGTACCCCAGTGATGGGATGTCATGGGGTGGGGTCCAGGACCCCCAGCACCGGCTGTACCCCAGCGCAGGGTGCTGCAGTCATGGGATCTCAGCTGGGGGGGTGGGGGGCTGGGACCCCCAACACCAGCTGTCCCACAACACAGCACAGAGATGCTCCGGTGATGAAGAGGGGGCTGGTGCAGGGGTGAGGGGGGACCCCGAGCAGCCACGACAGGGCACAGCCACACCCCCCGCATCCCCCACCCGCTCCGGTGCCGTCAGCCGAAGTAAGGGTTGTCATGCTGGAAGTTGTAGTCGGGGCAGACCTTCTGCACCAGCTTGTAGTCGATGCTGAGGAAGGAGATGAAGATGCAGATGACCTTGAAGGGCTTGGCGCAGAGCCAGGCCGCGTGGCTCTGCGTGTGCTCCGTGAAGCACACCTTGGACGGGTCGTAGAGGCACGGTTTGTTCTTCCGCGCCCGGTTCGTCTTCTCGTACTCCACGTGGCAGTTGAGCGCCTTGGCCGGGCGCCCCTCGGGCAGGGTGCTCTGCTGGGGGGGCGGCGGCGGCCGTGGCAGCGGCGGGGGGCCAGGCACCAGCACCTCGAACCCCACTGCCTTGGAGGGGGGCACGATGCTGACGGAGACGTTGCCCAGGCTGGAGGAGTTGTGTCGGAAGTAGACGCTGAAGGTGCCGTTGATGTGGTCGACGATCTTCCCCGTCACCAGAAGGCTGAACTTGAGCGTCTTGATGTTGAAGTAGAAGTCGCCCCAACCAAAAATCTTCTTGGTGCGGCTTGACTTGAGGGTGGGCTTACGGTGGGCGCGGGGGCTCAGCAGCTCCCCGGCCGTCTGGTTCTTCTGCCAGTCCCAGGGGCTCCGTCCGGTGCCCACGGGGGTCCCCACGCCCCGGGGGGGCTCTGCTGGAATCAGCCGCCCGGGGTCGAGCGCTGGGGGCTTCAGGGTGCCGTAGGGGACATCCTTGAGGAGGCCGGAGGTGCCCATCTCCAGGTACCCCAAGGTCTTGGCGATGTGACCCCCAGCACACACCGTCTGGGGGAGAGAGGGCAGAGACCGCATGAGCTGTGCCTGTGCCCTTCCTCATCCTTCTGCCTGCACCCCCCTCCTCTTCCTCCTGCCTGCACCCTCCTCATCCCTCTGCCTGCACTCTCTTCATCCTCCTACCTACACCCCTCTCCCTCCTGCCTTCACCTCCCTTCTCTTCCTCCTGCCTACGCCCCTCCTCATCGCTCTGCCTGCACTCATCCTTCTGCCCCTCCTCATCCTCCTGCCTGCACCAGCTGGGCCGGGACCACAGCGTCCCCTTCCCCAGGTTCCCCCAGTCACCGGGGTGGACACCAGTGAGCAGAGCCAGCTGCCACCCCTAACCTGGGACCCTGAGTGACGTGACCCCTGTCCCTCATCCCCCTGCCCACCTGCCCCCCGTGTCCCCATCCCTCATCCCGCTGCTCCCGGGGTGCCCGCTGTGCCCTCCTGCCCTGCCAGCTGCTCCGGCACGCGGGATGCTGCTCCGGCAGTCCCGGCCTCGTCAATCACTGTCACCCTGAGCTGGCAGGTGTTTGGCTGCTCCGGCAGTTTCTGCTCTGGATGACCTGTTTCCCGGGGGGAACGTGGGAGGGGGGAGTTGGGAGGGGCGCAGTGAGCAGAGGCACCAGCTGGAGGGGCTGGGGGGAGTGTGGGGGGCTGTGCTCCCGTGGGAAGTTGAGGCAGGCCCAGGGAATGTCATCGCTGGGGGCTCATCCTGGCATCACCCACACTACAGAATGGCTTGATGGCGTTTCCTGCTTGGGAATGATCCCCATCAGGAATGATGGGGGTCCCATGACCCTCATCAGAGAGGAGTGAGCCCCCCGGGACCCCTCCTCCATGGCCGGGCAGGTCTGTGTAAAGGGTGTCCTCGCAGAGATGGAGCAGCACCATGGGGGGTGCCCAGCCACGGACCCCCACACTCAGTGTTGAGCCGGGGGCTCCATCCGATCCGTGCCTGGGATCCATCACCTCATCCCCCTGATGTGTGCTGGGCTGAGCCCCTAAATCTGCTCCAGTTGTGCCACACCGGAGAGAGGAACCCTGGGCAGAGCAGGCAGCCCCCCTGCATCTGTGGGAAGGGGATTTGGGGGGGTCTCAGCCCATCTGGGGGGGGCAGGGTGCACGGTGCAGATCTGTGGCTCAGCATCCACCCCTGCACCCCCCCAGCCCGGCCAGCCCCCCGCTCCCCCCCGGCTCTTTCCGAGCGCGGCTGCTGCCTTCGCCCTTATCTATATTTCAACGCAGCTTCAAAGCCGGGCGCCTTCACCAGCTGGAGAGGGGGGGCAGGACCGGGATGGTGAGATAACGAGGGGAGGGGGAGAGGGGCACACCCCAGCTGGGAGAGCTGCATTTTGGGGTGGGGTGGGTCTGCGGCTCCCCTTGTGCCCCAGCTCTGCTCTATCCATCAGGCCTGGGGCCCCTCACACCCCACTGTGGGGAGGCCAAGGGGCACCAGTGACCCCTCAGCTGGGAGCCCCCCAAACCCACCTGCATCCACGGCGAGGGGCCAGGGGCTGCAGCCCACGGGCAACACAGCAGCACATGTTGCCGAGCCCCCACCACCGGGAAGGATTTCTGGAGCTTTCCAAGCTCTGTGCTGGATTTCCATCTCAGCCAGGGCTGGGAGCCAAGGCTGGTCCCCAGCAGTGCTGCAGGTGCCCACGCCCTCCTCCCCTGCCTCAGTTTCCCTTTTCAATCCCCCCTCTTCATGGTCCCGTGCAGGGGTGCGGGGGGTGCAAGGGGATGGGATTGGAGCAGGCTGTGATGGGAACTGATGGAGGTGGCAATGCAGGAGGGACAGAGAAGGGACAGGGACGCAGGCAGTGGGGAGAGGATGCGGCAGGAACAGGGGGGACAGGCACTGGCAGCAACCCCTGCGGTCCTGGGGGCTGCAGGACCCTGCTGGTGCAGGACAGAGCCAGGGGCTGGGGGGCGCAGGCCAGGCATGGACAGAGCAAACATCCCCCATCCCTGCAGGAACAGAGGTGCCCCAGCCCCTGTGGGCAAGGGGCCAGGCTGGCAGCCCCCCAACCCCTCCAGTCCCTCCGCAGGAGCTGCTGGGGGAGCGGGGGATGAAAGGGAATTGCAGAGCAGGGCAGCGGCTGTGATGCAGCCAGGGCGATCGATTGCGGCACCGGCGCAGTCCGGGGGCGCGGGGGGACCCTCGCTGCCCGCAGCCCCCGCTGAGGCCGGGCCGGCCGCGGGGCTTGGAGCCTGCGGGCGAGGGGCAGGGACGCGCAGGGCCACGGACGCCCCGGCCACGCCAGCGGCGAGGGGAGCCAAGGTCACCCCCACTGCACCCTGGCAGCGCTGTCGGCATGCAGGGCAGGTCCCGTACACCTCGCGTTAAATATTAATGCTCCCGCTGTGCCGTCGGGGTGCAGCGGCACACACGTGGCCCTGAACCTCCTGGATGTGCGTTGTGGCTGCACAGGGAGGTCCCAGTGCCAGCCCCCTCCCACCCTGCCTGCACCAGGACCTGTGGCCGGTGCCAGGCAGAGCCATGCCTGGTTCTGTGGCGTGCGGGGCTCTGCTGCCATGCACAAGTCACCTCGATGTGCCTGAGATGGTTGTTTTTCACTGTCATATGCGCTGCTGCATCTACACATCCCTGCTGCTCCCCTCCTCATCCTCTTGCCTCTGTCCCCCTCATCGTCCTGCCTGCCCCCCTCCTCATCCACTTGCCTGTGCTTCTCCTCATCATGATCTCCACAACATCTGTTCCATGGTTTTGCTGCTCTCAAGCCCCTCGTGTGCCTTCTGCGCACCTGTGGGGCTGCCGTGGGTCCACAGGCACCACGTGCAACTCCCTGCGAGCGCACGGAGCCAGGCAAGGATGCAGGAAGGGCTGGAGGTGGCTGCGGAGGGACCAGGAAGGCTCCCGGTGCCGGCATCAATTTGGTTTGTCAGGCCCAGCAGTGATGGCCACTCACATCCCATTTGCTGTTGGGGCCAAGCGCCGTCAGCTGCTCCCCCGAGACCCTCGGTCACCTTGGCAGAGGGGAGTGGAGCAGTGCGGGGGGGACAGGGGGACTGACTGCCCCGGTGTGGGCTGGGATGAGCTCCAGCACCTCAAGAGTGGAGCGGAGCTGGGGACTCAAGGCAGAGCAGCCCCGCCAGCCCTGGGAGCACAGCTTCACAACACCCCTCAACAAAGGCCTCATCCCTACTTCCAGCCTGTCCCTGTCCCTGGCTTCTCCCCATGCCTACTGCCAACTTGTTCCCATTCCTATGGTCAGCCAGTCCCCATCCCCACCATCAGCCTGTCCCTGTCCCTACCTCCGCCCTGTCTCCATTAATACCCCCAGCCTGTTCCCATTCCCATCCCTGTCCCCATCCCCGTTCCCATCCTGTCCCCACACCTCGATGGGATCCGCTGGCAGTGCAGACACTGATCCACTGCTCGGGGGCCTCCCGCTCTCCCCACGGGCGCGGGGTCAACCCAGCCGCTCCCCTGTCACCCCCGCCGCCTTCGTTAGCGCGAGGAGATTAATTGGAGGTGGTGAGCGACAATCCCCGCGGGCCCGCTCCCCCCGGCACGCGCAGCCCGGGGCGCCGTGGCATTTCCAAAGGTTAGCAGCAAACAAGGTGCCTCTGACAGCTCCCATTTATCTCCCGGCGCCGCGCGGGTGCTAATGCGGTGCCGCGGTGCCGCGCTGGGCTCCGCGGGGCTGCGGGAGGGACCCGGCGTGCCCAGGCGTGTCCGAGCGGCCGCGCGTGGGCGGGGGAGCGCGGAGAGCGCCGGCGTGGCTGCTCCTGAGTGTCTGGGCGAGCGTGCGCGCCCGTGGGTGCCGCAGGTGTGCGCCCGGGACGCCTGTGTGCCCGAGCGGATGCGAGAAATGCCAGCGGGTGCTCTCGTACAGAAGCGCTGCTCCACGTGCTCGGACACCTCCGTGTGTCCTGCGTGGGATGGTAAACTCGTCTGTGTCTGCACACGCCCGGTGACACACGCATGCACGGAGTGAGGTTTTCGGTGTAGCCGCGCATCCTGGGTGACGTGTTCCCGTGCTCTCTGCGCACCCGCCCCCGTCCCTACCACCATCCTGTCCCCATCAATGTCACCAGCCTGTCCCCATCCCTACCACCAACCTGTCCCCGTCCCCACCGCCAGCCTGTCCCCATCAACACCACCAGCCTGTCCCTATTCCCCACTGCCAGCCTGTTCCCTTCCACACCCAGCCTGTCCCCATCCCTACGCCCAGCCTGTCCCTGTACCCATTGCCAACCTATCCCTGTCCCTACCAGCAGCCTGTCCCCATCCCTATGGCCAACCTGTCCCCATTACCCCTGCCAGCTTGTTCCCATCCCCATCCCTGTGCCCATCCCTACCGGACAGGCGGAGGTACGGCCACACTGCTGCCATGCTGAGCTGCAAGTGACCGTCCTGGGGAGCCCTTGGTGCCAGGGCTGGGCCCTTGGTGACATGCTGCTGGGCACCCCTGGGCTGGCAGCGGGGGACTGTGGGCACTGGGGGGCCCAGGGACTGCAGAGCAGACCTGTAAGGTGACACCTGGTCCCTGCCCGGGATGGTTGCAGCCGAGGATGCTGCTCCAGGTGAGGCTCAAGGGCAAAAGGACAGGGGAAGGGGTGACACACAGGGACAAGCTGGGACACACCCATGCACGGCCACCCTGCCAGCTGTACAGCCGGGATGGTGGCTGGGTGTGTCCTGCCTGGGGGGGGCTCACCAAGACCACCCAAAGGCTTCCTCGGCCCTTCCTCTGCCTCTTCTGCACTGCTGCAGCCACAGCCCCTGACAGGGTGGTGGGCGGGTGACCTCGACACCCCCAGCACTGGGGATGTGCACCCCCAGCCTAGGGATGGGCACCCCAGCACAAGGATGGGCACTCCCATCATTGGGATGGGCACCCCCAGTGCCAGGATGGGCATCCCCAGCATTGGGATGGGCACCCCAACTTTGGGATGGGTAACCCCAACATTGGCCGGGCACCTCTAGCACAGGGGTGGGCACTCCCAGCACCAGGATAGGCACCCCCAGCACCAGGATGGGCAACCCCAACATTGGCCAGGCACCCTCAGCACCGGGATGGGCACCCCCAGCACCGGGATGGGCACCTTCAACACAGGGATGGGCACCCCCAGCACTGGGATGGGCACCCCCAGCACTGGGATGGGCACCCTCAGCACTGGGATGGACACCACCACACCCAGATGGGCACCTCAACACCGGGATGGGCACCCCCAAGCATTGGCCAGGCATCCCCAGCACTGGGATGGGCACCCCCAGCACTGCGATGGGGCACCCCAACACTGGAATGGGCACCCTCATCATCAGGACGGGTGAACATGACACCAGCACCTCCCTGGGCAGGGGAGAGCCTGGATGAGCTCACCAAAGCCAAATCTGCCAAATCCCCCAAATCCAGCAAATCCACCCAAATCCACCAAACAATCCACCAAACCCGCCAGTGGGTCCTTCCAGCCATGCCGCCCGTGGCCCCGCTGGGGTCCTGCTGCTGGTGACATGGACGTACCATGAGCACACGGGCTGGTGTCACCTCGAGCAGAACCACGACCCGCGTGGGGCTGGGGGGATCGGCTTTGGATCCGCTGTGCCTTCACCCCCCAAACAGACACCTCGCTCCTCGCCGACAGAAAAAATATGCAAATGCTGCAGCTTTATTAACGCGCTCGGCACGCGCTGGCTAATAAATATTTCATAGCCCGAGTAGGACTTTTTTCTCCCTCCTCCTTCTTTCTTTCGTTTTGGTTCCTTTTCCCTGTCACTCGTTTCCTGCCTTTTCTTTCCTCAGCCGTTGTTTTATTTATTTATTACTTTTAAGGGCTTCACGGTGAGGCAGGAGCTGGGAGGTGGCTGGGGGGGAGCTGAGAAAAATGTACATCCCGAGTCTCTCCCCCCACGGGTGAAAAAGGAAAGTGCTGTTAAGAGCAAAGGAAAAAATATAATAGAAGGGAGGAGACGGCAGCAGGCAAAGGATTCGGGGCTTGTGTGACTCATTGGGCTGGAGGAGAAAAGGGAATGAATGGGAAAACAGGAGATAAACGGAGCGGGAGGGGGAGAAGGGGTGCGGGCGAGTGGGCAGCAGCCAGTGGCGAGGGGACACGGGGGTGGCGGCGGACAGGGACATGTGGCTGTTGGGCATCTGTCACCCAGCAGCCCCCTGAGCTGACTGGAGGCCAGCAGGCCTGTAATCTCCTGGGATTGGCTTCAGAGGGACCCAGCCCTCTGGGAGGGGGTCACTGGGGAGGGGGGGCTGCTCCTGGCCATCCCCAGCCACACTGGGCAGGATGTGGGGACACGGGCAGCTCGCAGGGATGGTGTGTGGGGACATGGAGGCAGAGCTGGCAGGGACGAATCTCAGGTCACTCCCACATCCAGCGGGAGGGGATGCCCAGTGCCAGGGATGCCCCTCAAGACTCCCACGCTCCCCCTCCTTGGCTCTGCCTCAGTTTCCCTCCAACAGAACAGGCTGTGGGGGTCCCTCCACCCCTCTTCCAGCTCTTCAGCAGGTGAGGACTTTCCCGGACTGCAGAGAGGTGGCAGCTTCCCCTGAGTCCCCCCAAAACCAGTGGGACCCCAGGCCCACAGCGACACAGCCGCCACCTTCTGCCTGGCTGCTCCCCCCCCCGGCCACCCCCACCCCTCGCCTCACCATTTCACTTTATTATTGCAATAAATGTAGCCATAAAAGTGGCAGGTATTGGCGCGCACAGAGATCGCTGCTCCTGAGCTATGGAAATGTAATTTCCAGTGTGCCCGGGAAATTTTATAAGATCGTATCAGGCGGGATCATAAATCGCATTTCCAGGCCCCCCCCCCCCCGCCCCCCTGGATGAGACAGGGCAGGTGCGAAGGTCACCAGAGAGGGGGTAAATGCTGGGCTGTCCCCCTGGTGAGACCCCATCCCTGTGGCCCCCACACTGCACATCTCCCCCCGACAGTCCCAGGGCCAGCTGGGATCTGTTCCCCCCAGGAGGTGGGGGGGCAGCAGCAGAGACACAGTTGCCCCCCCGTGTCCCCCTGGCAGCGGACACTGATTGAGACCCTCCAAGAGACGTCCAGGCGTGCTGGGGACCCTCAAGGGCATCGCTGGGAACGCGGCTCCTCCGGCATCACAAGGACCATGACCCACCGCAGGTGGGCACTGGCTCCCACCAGGATCAGGGGACAGCGTGTCCCTGCAGCCCAGCACCCCCTGAGACCCTCCTCGTGACCCCCAGGGCCGGATTCAGCCCCGCTTTGCACCCACCACCCAGCCCAGGCTCCAGCCTCTTGCAGGTGCCAGGTGAGGCATCCCCGTGCACGCTGCAGATGGAGGCTCTGCTGCCCGGTGCCGGGGGGTCCGGGGGGGCAATGAGAGGGTCTCCCCGACTGTGACACCAGGCAAGGCCAGCCCAGCAGCCAGGGCGGCCACGGGGGTCACACAGGATCCGTGCACGGCGGGGTGCGGCGAGGATTGATTTGGGATTGATTCGTGTCCCTGCTCTGTTCCTCCACAATGACTTTCCTTTTGCAACAGGGAAAAAGGCGGGGGGTGGGGGGGCACAGGCGCGGGGACGTGATTATTCCTTCAGTAGCAATCCAAGCGGCGGGAGAGGAAGCTTCATCTTTCCTGGGCCATTTACCTCCAGCGCCCGAGCGCGAAGGCTGAGCCAGGCTCCGCGGCGAGGCTGGAGCTCGGCCAGGGCAGGGGGTGGGGGGCTCCAGCTGCGGGATCACCCCACGCTTGGGCCACCGGCTGCGGGGACTTTGGCTCCCTGAGAGGAGGAGCCGTGGATGCAGAAAGGGTGGGCAAAGTCATTAATCTGGGAGTGTTAATTGGCATAGGTGTGATTAGTGATGGGGGCTCAGCTGGGGGCTGCTGTCGCAGAGGGGAGCGCCCGCATCGCCCCCCATCCCGGCTCGGCCACCTCTGCCAGTCCCCAGCGGAAAACTGGCAATTAAAAACAGCAGGGCGGGGGGGGGGAAAGCAATAAAACGGGACCCGGCTTGGAGCCAGAACGGCACCGGGAAGCACAGGGATGGGTGGGTCTAGCTGGGGGCACCCCTGGGTGCCCCCCCTCCCCAGCCACTGCTCCCTCTCCTCGGTGAGGCTGCGCCAGCCACGCTCCAGGCTCCAGCCTTATTGAATCTCCCAGCTTAGGGTGCAAAGGGCACCAGAGGGAAGAGTTATTAAAAAAAGGGAAATGAGTCGCTTGGAAACCTTCTTTCGGAATAACAGTGTGTGTTTGTTTGGCGATAGATTAGCTCAGCCATGCTGAGCACACAGCACCCGCTGCAACGGCGGGAGGCTCAGGGAGCCGCAGGGATGGGAATGGGGCATGCACGGAGCCGATCCCGGCCCCGCGGGCGCAGTCCGGGCACTGACCCGCCACAGCCCGTCCCTGGAACTCGGCACCCCCAGGGACCCCCGTCCGGATGGGGCTGCAGGGCAGCACCAGCACCCAAACCCCACATCCCCTCCCCTGGCCCCATATGTGGCGCACGCCTCCGAGCCACGGACCGGGTAAATTCCCCCCCAGTAATGGGAGCTGAGGGGGTGGGAATTGGGGTGTCCTTGCATGGAAAGGGCTGGCAGCATCTGCTAAGAGCAAAGCCATCTGTCAGCCAGCAGCCCAGGAGATGTGTGACAGCTCCTGGGTGACAGCGAGGCAAAGGGACGAAGAGGGTGAGTTTGGCATCCCGGGCCATCAACCTCCAGCTGGCATGGCCACCGGCACAGCAAGGCAGGATTTTCCTGGGAAGGGTTAATCCAAGAAGGAAAACCTGCCAGCAACACTCAGGTGCTTCACAGACAGCCACTGTCTCACCTGCCTGTGCCAGGAAGGAGGGAAACTGAGGCATGGGGGCCGGGAGAGGGGGGGCACATTCTGGCAAAGGCAGCACAGACAGAGCAGGGTGCGGAAAGGCACCACTGTCCCCGTTCTGGTCCTGCTGTGGCACCCAGCCACCCCATCCTGGCTGCCCCCCGGTGTTCCTGCCTGCTCCTGCCTGTTCCAGGGCCAGCATCTCCCGTGCCCTCCACTGCTGGATCGTGCTCAGCGCTCGGTGAGGGTCACCCCATCACCAGGGCACGGGGCATTCCAGGACCAAGGGTGGCATCCACCTCCCGGGAAGGCCAGGGGGATGCAGGTGGAATTGTCTTCCCTCAATCCAAGACTGTGCCGAGGGTTCTGGGTGCACCTGGCTGGGACCCTCTGCAGCGGGGAGCCAGACCAACCCCACCGAGAGGGACCCCCAAGACTTAATGCTGAATGAACAGAAAATAATGGAATGCATAAAAATAATGCAGGAGCCTGGCAAAGGCTGGAGGGGTCACCTGTGAGCAGAGCTGGGCTCATCCCCCCACCTGCCCCAGAGCTGCCAGCCCAGCAAAGCCTGGGCAGCAACAGCCACAAAGGGTGGGGGGCTGAGGAGGGGGTGGTCTGCACCCCCACAGTGGGAACAGGCACCTGGTGAGCTGGGAGAATTTGTCCATCCCAGCAGAGATTGATCCAAACACATCAGTGTCACCAGCAGGGACCATCAGCAAACCCACGGCGTGGGGAGTGAAAGCCCGGGGGTCCCACACACCAGGGGTCCCTCCCTCCTGACACAGGGACAAGGCTCTCGCTGCTGGCCCGGGGGTGCAGCCCCACCAGTGCTCCCACCACAGTCCCGGGGGGATGTGGCACTGGGAGCCCCAGTCCAAGGCACCCACTGGAGCTGTGGGGCAGGCAGTGAGACCCCCACCCATCCAGCTGCCTCCTGACCCCCAAAAGAGGCAGGGAAAGTTTCTCCCCAATAGGCCCAAAGAGCCAAGGGGCAGGAATGGCTCCATTACCCTTCCCTGGCACGCGGTGGGCCCACGGCTGGGCAGACCCCGGCCCCTCCATGCCAGGGAGCCCACGGAGCACTGGGAGAGGGGAGAGGGTGCTGGATCCCCACTGCAGAGGGGTTGGGGCTTGGGGCATCTCCCGGGTTTATCCGAGGCAGGAGGCTCCCGCACCTTCATGCCCAACCCATGCCCCAGGCCGTGCCCATGCCCGTGCCCCCCACATTTGAGCCCCCCATGCCCCCCCTCGGCACCGCCGCCTGCGTGGGCAGGGTGGGGGTGGGGGGGCCAGGGCAGCGCCCTGCTCCGGATTTCATCAAAACAAACCCATTTGTCTTGAAGCGGCTCCAGCACCGACAGATGCTCTGCAATGGATGGACACGGGGAGGGGGGGGTCACGCCGAGCCACCCCCACACGCGGGCACACGTCTCCCCCCTCCCCACGCAGGGAGCAGCGTGCCAGGGAGAGACAAGTGGCAGGAGCCTTTGCCCTGGGGGGGTCGGGTGATGCAGGGGGGTGGGGGTCCCTGATGTGCATCCAATTCCCGAGAGGGAATTGACTCGTTTGATTTTATTCATGAAACACAGAAAGTAAAAATGGAGTGTCAGGAAATCAGATCTGCTGGGTGATGAGCCCGGCCCCCCCAGCTGGGCTGGGGGGGCTCCATCCCTCTCTCCTGACCACCACGGCGCTGCCATCGGATGCAGCTGTAGCCCCCCGAGGGGCTCCGAGAGGAGGTGGCAGAGGGGGGACACGCGGGGGTGAGTGGCCTTGGGAAGTATCTGGGACTGGGGAACATTGCGGGGGGAGCTCTGCAGGCGGGGGGGTCTCTGCGGCTGCAGCCGCTCCTCGGTTCCCACAGACAGGCGAAGGGGGGAAACAGGCAAAGCCCCCCCCACCAGGCCAGTTCCGGGGGTCGAGGCCCCGTGCGCCCACCCCATGGCTGGGGGGCATCTGGTGAGATGGGAATGGAGCTGGTGGGAGAAGCCCCCTCGGCAGCGCTGAGCTCTCCCGTGCCGGGGCTGAGCCCGAACCGCGTCGGGACAGGAATGAGGCGTCGCCTCTGCAGGTGGTTTTGGGGCTCACGCCCTTGGCAGAGCCAGGGAACCGCTGTGCCCCCCCCAGTCCTGCGTGGGGGCTCCCCCGAGCTCCCCGGCACGGCCGCCGTGGGGGGTTCGCCCTGCTCCCCCCATCTCAGGTGTGCTGCAGGTGCGGGGTGCGGGACAAGGGTCCCCCGACCCCGCCGCGGAGCCCCCGGCAGAGGGTCCGACCTACCCACGCGTGGCTGCCCCCACACTCACGCGCGGCTCCGTCTCGCTGCCCCCCCCCCACACCTGCCAGACGGCGCCTCCCGCACTCAGCAACGGGGAGGGGGAACCGGGGGGGCTTTACCGGCGACGGGACCCCCGAGGCTCCCCACCAGCCACAACTCCTCCCGAGCTCCGGGCACGGCGCCCCGGGACAGCCCCGAGTCCCTCCAACTTGGGGGGCACAGGACCCCCATATGCAACCCCTGTCCGCCGTCCCCCCCTCACAACTCTCCCATTCACCCTCCTACAACCTTCCCCCCCTCCGTGACTGCACGACCCCCCCCAGGGTCGCATTAACCCCCCTCAGCCGTCCGCTCTCTCCGTGACTGCCGGAGCCCCCCCAGTGCACGACAACACCCCTGAGCCGCACCCCCCACACTGGACAACCCCCCCACACTGCACGACCCCCGTCAGGACCGCGTGCCCTCTCCCCCGAATTTGTCCCACGCTCCCAATAACTGCACGACCCCCCCTCCTGGAACTGCCATCCCCCCGGTAATTGCCCCCCTGCCCGGTAACCGCGCACCCTCGCACGCCCCGCGGCGGCGGCAGCTCGACCGGGCGGGGGTCCCGGACCCCCGTACCTGCAGCAGCAGCAGCCCGGGCCCGAGCAGGGGCAGGCGGCGGCGGAGCATCGCGGGGCTCCGGGAGC
>WBMZ01003818.1:0-97808 GCA_013400975.1 Atrichornis clamosus
GGGCGGCACGCGGCGGCGGCGGTGAGCGGGAGCGCGCCATGCGGGCCGGAGCGCGCTGCGCGCGTGCGCGGCCACAGCCAGAGGGCGAGGCCTGGTCCCAGGGACAGGCACAGCCATAGGGACAGGCACAGCCATAGGGACAGGCACAGCCATACGCACAGCCACGAGGGGCCTCGCCGCCCACTCCGTGCTGTCACAGCCGCGGCTGAAACCAAAGGCTTCAGCTCTCCCCTTTAAACGCTTTTTTTTCTTCCATTGGAGGGGTTGTCGTGTCGCCATCCCAGAACCGAGAGATCATTGAATGGTTTGGGTTGGAAAGGACGTTAAAGATCACCTCGTTCCAACCCTCTGCCATGGGCAGGGACACCTTCCACTAGACCAGGTTGCTCAGAGCCCCATCCAACCTGGCCTTGAACACTTCCAGAGATGGGGCAGCCACAACTCTTCCGGGCAACCTGTGCCAGTGCCTCACCACCCTCACAGTAAAGAATTTCTTCCTAATATCCAATCAAAACCTAAACTGTAAGATATATTCCGTTTATGTACAGTTAATATATGCCATGCTGTGTTATTTATAAAATGTGGTAATGACCTTGATTAGATATTCCAGGAGAGACTTCAGTTTTCAGCCTAGGCAGATAAAGGATACTCCTTCCTTAGTTCAGTGACTATTGTCTCCTACACCTGGCAATACATGGAACTTAATAAGGGAAGGAATGGTCACATGGCCCAGTATCTTACAGAGGAAGTTACAGCATTTATGATGGAAAGGTGGAAAGAAGAAATGTCTTCAGTAAGATATGTTCTCCTGTTAGTGAGATCTAGGTGAAAGAGAAAAAAGTATCTTAAAATATACTAACTCCTAAATTATTATTGCCTTTTGAGTACAAAAGATGGTTTGTCCACGTGGCCTTGGATATTTGCATTGGTACTAAAAAGAAAAATGGGCAATCAAAGAAGTTTATCCAAATGCGGCTGACCAATATTTTAGTGGAGTTGAGTCCTAGCATTCATGTCTTTCCAGCTCTGATAGAGTAATAATTATATCCATGTTGTTGCTGGTATATATTATGATATTCCAGAAACTTCAATTACATTTTGAAGACATCTTTCTCTTTTGGAAGTTGTTCAGTCACTTAGGGCCTCTTCTTTTAAATCTATACACCAGACATTACGAACTGAAATCAACTGCATTCCCCATCTGTGTGTATTAGTCATTATGCATATCCTGACTATTGTTGACAACCATTAAAAAACTCTGGCAGGGATTACTATTATTTGTGAATAATCATGCAGAGTAATTAATGAGGATCTGGTGATGATTGCAGACCCTACTGACACAGACCAGGTTATGCCCATATTTATGCCAGCATCAATCAGATGGAACTCCTTTGAAATCTATGTCGTTGCCTCTGATTGACATGGATCTAATTGTGAGCAAACTGCAATAGTGGCTTTGGACATAAACATATGGCTCCAAGTCTACTATTCCATTCCAAAATGTCTCAAAATTTTTACATAGCTTGCAGCTGCAGCTGAACCTTAAACTTGTTACATTTCCCAGTAGGTGTTATTATTACATTAAAATTTAAATTACATTTCTGCAGATTATGAAGCATCCAGGTGATTTCGGTTGCATTCCTTCAAGCATAGTTGTTTTCTTGTCAGTTCTATCCGACATGCTGTAGTGTTGTTCTGAGTTTTCCTCCCTGCTCTGTGGTTCATGGAAGGAATTTTGTAGCATGTTTCCACCCCAACAGTCGATTAGCTGAATCACTCCCTCTCATATGAGCTGCTAGTAAGCACTCTTGTCACGCTAATCCTAGGTCTTGGCACTACAGCTGTTTTCGTGCTTTGTTTGCTGTCTTCTGTCTTCTTCTATGCTAATTATTATCTGCTTTGTCCTTCTTTTCCTGTAATTTATTGGTATTTTGGAGCTGTTTTCTCCAGTTTCTCCTCCCCCAGACAAATGGGTTGTTTTGCTGGTTACGGACAGTCATCTCATTCTTGGATACAGGAAAAGGAGAAGTTGTAGCATTTGGCCTGACTGGTTTTATTATCAGTCCAGTATGGATTAAACGTGAACAGAAAGGGTTGTGTTATCCCTAAGAACGAACGTGACAAACTGAACAAGAGCAGAGCAGCAATGTTTTGATCAAAAGGATTTAAAAGTATATGGTTTCATCTTAAGTAGCATAAATGCCAGGGACACTTTTGCAGTTTAGCAGATAAATTATTATTTTACATTTTGGTAAAAAGCAGATCACGGGCACTGTATCTGGAACCAGCCAGGTTGTAGTCTGGCAGAGAGCAGAAAAAAAAGGAAAAGAAGCTTTATGGAGTAGTTTTGTACATTTGCATGTAAGGTCAGAAATCATCCAGTTGCTTCTGCAATATGACCCACCTCTGTGGTAAGACAGTGCTTCCCGCTCAGTCTAGAATAGTAACTGTGGCTTTCATCCCCAATTGCTTTTTAGATTTTTAAACACTGCACACTCAAGTTGAAGACAGTCCTATTTTAAAATTACATTATTAATTCATAGCATAAAGTGAATCAAGGCTAGAAACAGTGGTGTCTTTTCAGAGACATTATTCAGCTTATTTTATAAGACATTTCACTGTTTCATAATTATGGGAAGAGAGTCCCACTCCTCTGTTTAATTCAATCAGTTTTAATTGCCTTGAAACCGCAGAGCATATTTAACTCTATTTTCTACTGTGACTCAACCTAGAAATACCTGTACAGGGAAATGATTTCTTATAGTTGACAGCTCATAATTCTAACGCCAAAAAAAGTCATAATGAAATCCAATTTGTACAAGGAATAAGGATCATATTTTTATCCTAGGGATAGTTAAATGTAGGAACAATTTACCTGAGAACATGCTGGATTCTCATCACTTGCACTCTTCAAATCATAACTAGATTTCTAGAAGTGCACTGTAGCTCAAACAAAAGTTATGATCTTGATAGCAAAACTACTGGGTGAAGTCGTACTGAAATAATCTTAATACCTTGAAGTTCTAAAATACCTCTTGTTGTTCAGTAATAAAGGAGAATTGCTATTTGATCAGTAAAGTATGCCAAAAAATCTTAATCAGATTCAGAAACAAGTGGAATGATGGATTCTTCATGTATAATGAATGTATATTTTTGTATATAGATATGTATGTATATACATCCAGCTGACATTATAAGCAGTGCTCCAAAAGCAAATACGTAAAGGTGGCTTTAAGTAATGGTCATGTGATCTAAAGAAGTCAGCTTTGGATCCCATGAGCTCCCAGCAGGTTTCCATGGTGTTCTGCCTGCTGCTGGCAGGTGCTGCTCTAGAGATAACCACGTTCCAAGCAACATGTTCTACAGGTTTAAATAAGTGTTTGAGATTCTGTTCACCTTTCCACAGACTGACCTTTAGCTGCTGATCAGAGTGGGAGCTATGATCAGTTACAAAAGTAATAAATCTCACAGAAATATCTTGAAGTAATTGCTGTAAATTAAACATACAGAATTTGTATTTTGTACTCTACCAATCATTGAATAAATGAAAGTTCTACTCCTGGTATCACTAGCCAGAGAAGCAGTATTGTGTAAGTCCGTGCAGTATCCAGACCCACATTTCATTACTGTCAAACATGAGAGGGTTGAAGGGAACTGTATTCAGGGTGTGAATAATCAGCGCTACCCAAAAATAGATCATACTCTAAGGACACCTGTGCTACTAATTTTTTAAAAGCAAAACCCCATACTCAGATGTTAGTTTGCCTAAATTTTTTCCAAATGGCAAGGGTTTTTTTCCTTCTACATAATTCTTCTTTTAGTTTGACCATCTGTGCTGTTATAATATGTTCTAGGTATTTTCTTCTAGTCTAGGTTTCAGGTGCCGACTCATATTCAGGTTCTAATGCTGCTGTCAGTGTGGCACTGGTGTCTGCACCAATGCAGTCACCCACTTTCAGCTATCTTTAAATAAAGTAGCTGGTTGTGCTATTTATTATTACTTTTTTTTTTTCCTTCACTCAATCAATTTTCTCATTCCAGCAAAAAATGTCTAGATTTGTTTCTAATCTTAACATAAAGGAGTGTATCTTTCTATATTCTTTTTTGACTAAAGGTTTTCATGACCACAAAGTATCTGCAAATTCTCTTGGGCACCAAGAGCAGGAATGCTTAAAACTCATGCAATTCATATGGCTCTGGGGAAATCTAAGGTTGGTTCAACAGTTCTATGCCCTATTCAAAAAACCAGCTAGGTTGTGGCAATGTTGTACATTGATGCTTTCTAATTTTAATATTTCAAATAGGTATATGACAAGCTTCTGCCTAAGTCTAATTTAGATGAACAGAATGTCTTATAGGTTTTAAATGGCACCCATAGGCAGCACAGGCATTTAATGTAGAAATACAGCTTCACTAACACCCAGGATTTAGACTAAATTAGGCAGCCTGGATCTCACTGAAAGCCAGTAATAGTGATTCACATTTTTATCCCCAACCTTCATCTTTCTCTATATTTAAAAAAATACGTCAAAGTCTACTGGAAATAGCATAATTTGGGAATTTTCTTACTGCTTTGTAATTTTTCGTGTATACCATTAGGTGGCAGGGAACAATAAAAATTTACTTGATGAAATACATATGTTGAAATACAGATCTATCAGATTGTTCTCTCCACCCTTTTTGAATCAGATTTCCTACTGTGAACTGTCAAGAGCTTTGTTTAGTTAATTATTAAATGACTTACCAACAGGGCTCACTGCTTTCATCAAAACTGCTTCAGATTTCATTTTTGTGCAATCCTTTTGTGAAATAAGAAAGAAAAAACAACAAGGTATATGCATCCCACTAAGAGTTCTTTAAAAATTAAATATCACCACCAGTTGTGTGTCTACTTGTAACCTCGGATTCTAGTCAGGCTAAATCTGACTGCTGGAAGTAGCCCCTAGGCCAGTCTAATTCAGTAGGCATTGGTGGAAGGCAAGAAAGTTTATTATTTTTTGGGAGGCCTTGGTTCTAAACTGGTTGGAAGGGCTGTGTTTTTGTCTGGGTCCTGCTATAAATAGGGACTTTTTACATAGCATAGGCACAAGGTTGAACTGACAAGGTTTAGATACCTAGGCTGACAGACGGATCCATGTAAAAAGATAGGGAATTTGTACTGCCAGCAGCATTTGTTTCTCTCAATCCAGCTGGCTGCTGATTTTAGAATTGCAGTGGACGTCACTGGTGAGGGGGTAGGTGGCAGGAATCACAGGGCAAGACTTGTCTGCTTGATAACTCACTCAGTGATTGATGTATGGGAAGTTAATTGCTCTACTAGTGACTCTGTAGGAGATAAGGAAGCCTATGCTCAGCATTTCCCAGAGATGTGGAATTAAGTCCCTTGCAAGAGTATTCCCTAAGAGATTTATTCTTGCTCCCTCAAACTCTTTGAATGTTGTTGGTAGGAACTGCAACACAGATCCTGTCACATGTGCGTAACTGGAAAGTCCCAGGGCAGATTTTTCCATATGTTTATGTGATAAACTCATGCCAAAGAAGTAACAATTCCAGAAAATATACAGCTGCAGTTTGCCATTCCATTTGCTAAGCTAACACTTGAAAGAAGGCGAATATAGGAGGGGCTTTTTGTTAATTTGTTATTGATTAGTCTGATATGCAGAGAAATTCAATGCAGTTGAATGCAGCTCAGTGCAGTTTTAATGTGACTAAGTGAGTGACAGTAGAGAGACTGAAATTCATTATTCACAGAAAAGTGTGTGGTAGCAACTCAGAGAACTCTTAGCAGTGTGTCTCTGTTGTGCCAGACAATTGCCTCTGGAAGCAAGGAGTCCTTTGTTCCTCCAGTTCAGCCTCAGCATTGCCTGAGAACACTGACAGTAAGTGCACAAGCTGTAGTCTCAGTATTTGTGAAGTCTACATGTCTGCTTGAATTAGAATTCAATATTTTTCATCTTAGTCTCTGAGTTTTAGTCACAGTGTTGTATCCACACAGTTCAGACGTAGGCAACCTTGTGGGAAATTCTCTATCTGAAACAGGAATCTTCAATAGTTTAAAATGCCAAACCCAATAATAATGATGGTACTACTGATGACTTAAGCAATAGATTCTATTAACTTGGATTGCAGAAAATCAGATTCCTTCCAAATATAAATACTCAATGCCTGCACTCGTCACAGTCCCATGGCCACCATGGCTGTCAGCATAAAAGGTGGGTCATCTTCAACAAGATTTGTTTCCTTCACAAATAATAGATATAGATTTCAGAAAGTTGTAAGACAAGGTTGAATCTAATTCAGTGTGCTGTCAGCCTTCGCATCTGACAGGCATCTTGGTACTCCAAATGGATTAATCTAACAGTCAATCTATAGATCACCCTACCCTGTTTCTACCTTCTAACTGTGTAGATCGTGTACCTCCAAGGGAAGATGCAGCATAGCCCTGGAGATCATGGGAGAGGAGCTACAGTGTGTTAGGAGATTGAGCTTGGACCCTGTGTGAAACCAAAACCAAACCAGCGGTATTTTTTCTGGTGCACTGTGAGCTGCTCAATAATAAAAAGTTTCTGTCTTTGAAAGATTGATGAAAAACAGGAGTCACTAAGTGTGTTTCTCAGAGGGAATTGTGTTCAGTGAGGCTGTCCAGGCTCTCCAGAGGACAGGCTGCTGGGAACAGGTAGGTGCCATGCAATGCAATATGCAATGCGAGCCACGTGCACATTACAATTTGCCCGTGGAGTCTGCAGCACACTGTGGGCCCTGAGGTGGATTGCACATGAAATGTTCTGCTGCTGCTGCTGCTGCTGCTGCTGCTGCTGCTGCTGTGCTCTCACTAGCGCAGAGCCCAGCGGGACATTGGTTACTGCTCTGAGTCAGTCTGGGGCAGAGGTGGTTTACTTATCTTTGTGGGAAAGGGAGGAATGATCATAAGGATCAAGCTGATCTCTTATTGTGCCGTGTATTTTTAAAACCACAGATAACTAGTACGAAGTACTTGGATCTCCAGAAAGGAAAGGTCTTTCCAGTCTGCATAATTCAAATGTGGGTTACCATACGCCTGAAGCTAGGAAACACAATTTATATATTATCAACCTGTTTTCCTTATGATGTTCTTCACAGTTTTATCAGAAATGTCAAGAGTTGCTCAGCTGAGCCTAAGTCCTGAATATTTCCATTTGTACATTTGGTTCTTTCATTGTGTTACAATCAGATGTGAAAATCTGTCCAAGAAGAGGATAAATATGTTCTGAGATGTTGTAATATTTTGAGAATGCAAGGATCTAAACAAAATTCAGTCTTCCTGAATCCTCCTTAGAATTTACATTTGTTTGCAAGAGCAGACCCAAACACTTTTTTGATTTCTCCTGAGCAGTGTCCAGGAGGAAAAGGTTCTGCCCCCTTTGCAGGATTTTGCATCTTCCATCTACTTTCTGAGGTAGATATAATAAAGACAAGAACTTGGAAAATTATCTGCTTCAACCCCCCCCAAAAAAATTATTGTTATTCCGCATCATTTCCTTTTTACAGAAAGCATCAAACAGTTTGGTTTTGCTTTTCTTAAACTGTCTATGTAATAAAATGTAAAGTTATACTTTCCAGTGCTTTCTTTTGAGGAGCCCTCAGTAAACTAAAACATATTTTGGAATGCAAAGAAGGGATAACATTTCACTGTAAAATAGTAGGAAAACCCTTGGTCTGAACTAATTCAGACTAATGGATGGAAAGAGTTTCCTTTGAAAGAGGGGTCTCAGGCAGGACAGTAGAAGCAAGTTAGCTGAAGAAGTCAAAATATTCAGGAGATCAGCAGAACAAAGCGTATTTCCTAGGCATATCATGACTTTGTGAAGACTCATGCTATCTGGCATCTTTCTCTGTCTTCTCTGATAGGCTTCTCCCATCACCTAGAAATGAGATTAGTGGAAAGAAAGACGTTTGCTTTCTTAGTACACTTTCCTTAGCATGCTGAAAAGATGACAGCAAGAAGTAGGATGAGATAGAAAACAGGAGTGGTTTTGCTCAGGTCTGCAAATACTGGGGTGATTTACATTGCAGTACAAGAATGCCTAGGGTTGTTTTCCTTCAAATGTGCCAGGAGGTGGTACAAGACCTACTGGTGGTTTCATATGTATTGTCAAAGCTACTGCCTACGACTGCACGCATTCAGCTTCTTGTGAAAGACTGTTACAGGCAAGACCAAAGGAAAAATTACTCTTGCAAGCAATGCTCTGCCTGCCCAAAACAAACAACAGCAAGGGTGGCTTGTGTAGCAATTTGTAGGAGGAGATCTGAGAATTTTCATCCTTTCTTTAAGGCTGGGATCTAGGAAATTAACCTGAAGGGTAAAAGAGGAAAAAGGATGCAGTTGCAAAACAATCCAAAAAAAAAAAAAGACTAACTGATAGAGAAGAAAATTTTGAGAAATTAAATTGCAGTAATGGAAAGGGATGTGAAAAAGCAGGCAAGTGATAGAATGACAAAAGAGAAAATTAGGGAAGCCAGTTGCAACAGAGGAGAGATAGATATGGTTAAGATAGCTAACAGGTGGAGTCTCAGACAGAGCACTGAAGCCTTATGTGATACTGACTTAGGACAAGAAACAATGACCTCCAGGTGAAGGAGAGAACAGATGGAAACAAAGCTGAGATTCACCTCTGTATCAGAGAGATTTGTCCTCTATCTCAAGCAGGTCAAGTGAGCATAATGTTAAATCATCAGTCAAAAATAAGAGAGTGAGATGTGGACCAGAAGTTGAAAACTACCAGAGTAGGGATCGCAGAAGGGGCTGCCAGAGGCAGATGGATAGGGGACACCACTGTTGTCTACAAACATCTTGGATGAACACCTTGAGTGAGAAGAGCTATTTGAATTGGAACTGGTACAAGAAAGAATATGAATATAATAAAATATTAGTAATACAGAATTGAAATTAGAAAGTTCTTAACCATCAGATCAGGAGGCTCTGTCCCATTATGTGCTGTCCTATGGTGAACAGGGCATGCAAACACATCCTAGATCATCTTCAGGTGGAGCTCGATAAGTTTGGGGATGCAATCATGTACAAAATTGATATCCATGATGAGTGAGACCAGATTGGATGTTGTAGGAGGACCTTCCTAGTCCCTGCCCTAATCTTATTTTCCTAATAATGATGCTGTTGACTCGTATATATTGACCAGGACAGGTGCAGACAGACACATATTTGCCTCACTCACTTTCCAAGCCAACTAGGTGCCACCCACTTTTGGAATCTGCATAGCTGGAGTGGCCCAGGGCTGTAGCCAAGTTGTTAAATCTGTGCAAATACATGACTTTCAGATTTGAACTGGCTTGCTTTCACCTAACTTGGAGTGTGGGCGAGGGAGTCCACACCTATCCATACACCCTCAGAAGGCTGTGCAGGGCTCACATGTTCAGTGTCTCAGTGTGAAAACTACTTGGATTAGGTGTACAGGGACTGTACAGGATGATGTAGCAGGGCTGAGGGGACTGGAGGTCTCAGAAGGTATGTAGGAGCAACATCTGCCAGTCCAGGGTGCCACAGCAGCATGCCCAGAAGCCATGTGCAAGATCTCTCTGGTCACTTCTGTATGGCAATGTCATGTTTGGTGGCAGACTAGGCTGATACACCAACTTTGTGCACCTTGTAATGACAACTCACTCTTACTCTTCTGTCTCTGACTGCCCTCCCAGTGGCGCTGAGTTCCTAGACAACAGTGCGCAGTGGAAATGGAGCTCCTTCTGGTTAGAGCACCCCTTCCTTGTCTGTCACCATACTCTGTGTCATGCTCCCACAAGCTGCATTGCTCCCCAATAAATGTGCAACCCCTGCTCATGCTGCAGTGGCCACAGCCATCTACTGCATCAAGTTGTGTTCCAAGGCACTGGCTGATGTTTGGATATTCGGAAGCAAATGTTTGTCTATTACAGGCGTATGACAGATTATTTTTAATTGCTAATAAGATCCTGATAGGGAAGGGTTATTAGACCCTTCACTGTCTGGTCATCTGCATAAACACGACCTTTATTTTTCACAGTAAACTTCCATTTTGCCCTCCTGGTATGAACCTGTGGTTGTGTGAGTGTGCGTGGGTCGCACCGTTTCCGCTGTGACTGAAATGGGACCATTCCCACGCTACTTGAAGCGTTGCATTCTTGGCTCCTGAGATTACTTGCTAACAGATGGCTATGGCCATGTCTCCCTTTGATGAAGATGTTCTTATCTTAGGTGAGATGTGGAGTGCTTCATCTTGCAACATTTCTGCTACTCCCCCAGGCAGAGACAGAGGGAGAGAACACAGGAGGAATGACAACTTGTACTTTCAAAATCATAACCTCATAAGGACAACAGTTGATAACAAGCCCAAGCAAAATCAAGGTACTGACTCACCCTCCTCTATCCTAGGCTACTGCGAAGGATTGAGGATTTCTGTACAATTAGTAACTCTGGCTTCAATGAGATCTTTTTTTTGTCATTAAAGGACTTAAAGCTTCTTCAGATTATACCTTTACTATAGAAACTTGTCTCCAATTTTTTTTCCCTGAGTTAGGCTGCTTTTATCAGTGGACTGGTGATAGAAATGGGGCAAATATTTCCTTGTGTGCCTACATTAACGTGAAGTAGAGAACTGTATATTTCACTTACCCATATCCTACAATAGTGCCCTGTCTGCAAATAAAATTATGTCTAAGACTGAGATTATGACTTGCAAGTGCTTTCTAGCAAAAGGGAAACTTTAGGTCTTGAATGAAATACCTTTTTTCCTACAATAGAGGTAATAAAGGCATTCCACAGGAAAAACAGACAAACAACAAAAAAACCCCCATAGAAATATCAATATAGATAGTATAGATAGGACATCAATTTATGAATGTGATGTCCTATGTGTGTCTTTTTAGTCATTTCTGGGCAGGTGAATAAAATCACGGAACTAGCTTTGTTTCCAAACCTGTATCACATTTTTGTTATTAGAAATACATGTTTAGCTGAAAGCACAAGTCTAGAACCTACTGTGTAAGGAAGACTAGAACTGTAAATCCAAGCATGCTTCTAATGTTAATTAGAAAATATTAAAGTTAATGTTCCAGGTGCAAATCAGATCCAGACCTGGATCTGTTTATACCGTAGAGGTGGGAATAATCTCATTTTTACCATGTGAAAGTTAGGCAGTGAATCTCAACTGGTCAGGTGGGCTCCTTAGCTGTATCAATAGGCAGAGGTAAAGAACTTCATAGTGTGATTCCTCCAAAACTAAGGTAGATGTCTGAAAGTAGGGAGGCATACCTCACTCAGGCCATATTCCTCTCTCTGTGCTCTAGAGAGAATGCAAGTGACTCTTGCAAGATGGATCCCACCATTGGAAATGGCATGTTCTTTTGCTACAGGATCACTGCCTTAGTCGGTGCTTACTAAAGCTTACTCTTCAGTATCTTCTGTTTTGATCCTTTCCCTGTAATGTGTAGGCCTCGCCGTTACTTTTCTGTGTGCTGCTGAATATAGTATAGAATACTGAATTTATTAATTTTCAGTGGGACTCTCTAAGGTGATCGGGTACGATATTTGTTAGCTCTTTACAAACACTGATTAAAACCTGCCAAGATGTGTCATTAAAAAAGGCATTATTATTACCACTTATTTTTACAAAGGAGGAATGAAAGCATCTAGATTAAAGTTGTTGAAAGCTTTCTGCACTTCAGGTGTGCACAGACTGATTTTTCAGTGCTTACAGCACTATACATCATTTTGGAAGAGAGAGAGACGCAGCCTGCTGTGACCTGGATTGCAACTGTGAGAGTCTACTGACTTCTGCAAACCACACTTTCCCTGGCCACGTGTTTGCCACTGTGAAAAACCTTTACTCCAGTTAACACTCTTAGTAGCACATTTTTCTGGGACAATACCGCTCTGGAATAATGCCCCTTGAATTTACATGGCTGGCCCACACTCTGTAAGGTGTCATTTGTCCAATTTAACTGTATGAACATGGTTTCTGGCACTGCAGATCCATTTTAATCCAGATTCTGCAATGTTGGTGCTGCAACAAAAGCAGCTGTGTCTTAGCTGACAGCAGCCTCCTCCATTGCACAGTCATAATAAATTCCCACAGCACAGGCCATTCTTTGCCCCAAGTAAGGCAGGGAGTCCTGAGGGGAAATCAGAGGAGTTTGTAATCAGGTCATTAAAAGAGTTTATTATAATATTCAGAAGGAGGGTGGTTTCACAAGCAATTTGAATTTACTTTTTCATTCTTGATTTTGAAAATATAGGTTTCTTCTAGCAACTTAAAAATATTGTCATACACTATTTTGAACAAGTCAGCAACAGGGAGAGGAGAGGTGTCTCTGAGTGGAAGCTCTGCCTGGGTCAGCAGCAGCACGAGGTGCTTTCTCTGGCACACTTCCAGCAGCTAAGCTCACACCGTAGGTGGTGGCAATACTGTCGTCTCCTGGGCGCTAGAGGGGGATGCACACACATACTTTGTTGGTGGTTTTTAGAGCTGGAGAAACAGTACTTCTGTTTTCAGTTCCAGAAGCTGAAGAGAGTGGTGACAAACCTTTCTTCGTTGCTTCTCTCTCCCTCTCTCTGTCTTTTTTTCTTTCCCCTGGAGTAGGGATTATCCACTGTCTTCCTTTTGCCTTCTGTTCATTTTTGCCTCTGCTTCTTCATTCCAGTGCATTATTTCCATTGACTTCTAAAAGCTGTCTAGTGCTGTGCCTTTCCATCTTGCAGAGAAAGCTCCTGGTTTTGCTCCCAACCTCTGCTCACAATCCCTCACCTCTTCTGTTCCTGCCTGTTTCTTACCTGCACAGCCTCCACCTTCCTATGAAGCTTAAATACAGGTTCTTCCTCTGTCCTCAGCAAGACAGTATTTCAGCCCCTTTGAACAGGATACCAAGATTATTACAACTCATGTTGCCTATGTGATCAGGTCTGTGAGATGGGGAATGTTGAGTTACAGAGAGCATTATCTCAAAGTTGTTGAGTTTCTTAACTGCATACATAGCTAAAGAAGATATATTTTGTTAGAGACCTGTTGAAGGACTGAATCTTGTATTGAAAGCACAATGGGGCGAGCTCCATGAGTATCAGATCTTGTGGGAGCTCCCTTGGAAGCCTGGTATTTGCCTTTATGGTAGAAGATGAAGTCATCTTGACTTCCAGGTGAGCCAAGCCATGGGAACTTGTTGGCATTGTGCCCTCCAGTTCAAAGAGTTGAAGAGTTGAAGCTGTGGTATATCTTATAAAGTCAAGGACCTTGAAACCAATTTTGATAAGAAGTAAAGCTGTGAGCAGAGACTTCTGGTGTGCTCCCAGTAGCCTGAAATTCAGGCTGCAGAACCATGCAGCCTGTCGTGGGTTCAGGCTGTTGGTTAGTCATTAGGCAGGTCTTTGAGTTAATGAAGGTAAGCTGGACTTTACACGGAAATGAGATCTATTAATAAGCTGCCCCAATTAACAAAGTGGGGAAAAAATATATGGTCTTTTGTCAAAACTGGTAGGTAATAAAGCCTTATTATTATTTAAACCTTTTTCCTTGGTTGATTGACCTGAAAAGAAAGTCCTTTGAACATCCATCTCTTTTGATGTGCATTTGTATATATATATGAGTTCTCCTTCTTATGATTTTAGCTTGACATTCTGAGGAAGTGTGGATTAAGCTATCGTAGTCTTTGTTGTCCTGTCTGTTTACCTGCCTGTCAGTCCCCATTTGGTGAATTTGAGCCCCCTTGCCAAACAAAACTAGATTGGACCCACTACTGAAAAAAGTCAGAAACTAATTCCTCTAAGTTTCATGGAAACCATTGGGAGAGGAATGGGACAGGAAGGGGATGCAAATAGCTTCCCTTATTGCAGCTAAAGAATAAGCTCAATGGTTTTTTTTAATCCTGAGGGATGGCCAGTGAGCACACACATGGCTTGGCGCCCACCCCAACACGTGCTGCCTCTCCTGCAGCCAGGCGGATAGGAGACAGAGAGGCTTTTGGGGCATGCCATAGTGCTTTGGGAGGTGCAGACGTGGAGCTCTTGCAGTGAGAGATGTAGGAACAGATTGTACACATCTGTAGGAAAATGTATTTTAGCATTTCTGCTGTCCAAGGAACATCTGACATCTATTTGGAAGGAAGTGAGGGTAATTATAAAAGGGTACAGGGAGGGCTAAAGGGAAAAGGTCTTAAATACATAGGAAACTGAGCTACATTAGTTCTGCTGCTTATGGCATGACACAGTAGCTTTCAGCCTTTGTTATTCCCATCCTGGAAACAATCCTGAACAACGGCTTTTATCCAGTCAACAAATTCTTGATTCATGCTGTTTAGTTCCTTAGTTAGGGAAGGACGTTGTAAATAATGGGAGAGGAATTTAATGCCCACAATTTACTGCAAGATTTAGAAAAGAACCTGTAAGAAAGCAGTTAGTAAGGGGGAGCTCCATCAAGCAATTACAGCCTAGGACTAGAGTCCTCTGTGGAACAGAAAAGGGATTGGGATCAAGGACTGACAAGGAAAACAAAGCATTTATACTGGTTTTACCATTGACTAGCCTTTTATGTATCTATTCATCTTCAACTGAATAAAATTTACCATTGCCCCTGCTCCTGAAAGCCAAAAGCATTTAGTATAAACAGCTATAAAAATGCTCACTAGAAAAAAGAAAGTTGAACCTAGCACAGCTGGAAAGTATGCCTGTGCTCCTAGACAATCTTTTAATACTTGAACTAAGGGATTTTTAGAGCACACAGAATCATGAAATGCTTAGTTTTCTCTGCTTTTACTTATAAAATATTACAAAATTATTTCATCATACAAAAAGCATATATGCTTACAAATATGCATCAGTGATTTGTTTGAAATGTGTTTATTTAGCTCACAATATTCTCTCATCTCTTCAAAAATAAATATTTTAGAGCTCAGATGTCATCTGTTTTCAAAGCCAGTCTGTCTTGGTATATAGGGTTTCTAGAAGTAATACATTGAGGGTGGCCTCTCCTAGGATAGGCCTCAAGAAAAGCTCTTCTATAGCATCTGCATCAATGTCTCTAAGAGATGTTGTTAGCTGAAGAATCCAAGCAAACCTGCTCAGGCTTCCGTGGAACATGGTTGAGATAAACTCCATCAAGGCTTTCTGAGCTTGCTGCTGCAGTGTTTGTACATAAGGGAGACATTTCAGGACACAACATTCTGTCAAAACAAAAAGTAAAATAACAAATCTTGAGTAAACACTTCTGTTCTGTGCCCTTCATAGTGATGGGTGTCTGGATTTCTGGGTTATAGCACTACTTTCTCCATAGAAAAAAATAAACCCTTTCTAAACATACTTTTTGGGAAGAAAAGATATTTGTAGCTGAATAATTTGAAGGAGTGTTGGACAGCATTGTAAGCACACTGGAATATAGCCCATTACAGTAAAATCCAGCCTTGAACCAGTACGAGCAGGTAGTTTTGACTCAGTACAGATGGAGAAGTAGTTTAATAGTGTTGTCTACTCACTGAATGATGCTGAGATAGTAGTCTGAGCAGGTGGAAACATTCCAGCTCTAATCTATAGTAGGTAGGTAACATCAGGAGATGGAGATGGTGGTTTGGGGCAGCAAGCAGGCTGCAGCCTGAAGGTGTAGGTTTCCAGGATACCCAGCCACATCTCCATCCTAGTGTTGCCTCTCCTTACTCAGCTAAGCTGGGGCACTGCATTTCACCATGCTGTGTAGGTATCTACATTTACAGTCTAAAAAGAGCAACAGGAGTGGGTCCCCTTCCTCAGCCATTTCTGAATAAGGAGAGGTTTCTGCCCTATGGACTCGTGGTCTTGAGCCTCAATTACAAACCTACCACAGCATGTGACCTGCTGGCTTGCTGAGGGTGTTTGTGGGTGCCAGGGCTCAGTGCAAAGGATGCCCAGTGTTTATGCTTTGCCTCTGGAGGGATTGCTTTGTCATGTAGTGCTCAGTAACTTGTTGCCTCCTGTCCTGGCTCTCTAAGGATGACATCTTTTCTCTCCTAGAATTGTTGCAGCCTGGACAGAGGTAGAACACAGTCTGGGCATATTTGGCATCTTTTACAGTGCCTAAGTCCATAGCTCCCTGGAATGGGATCTGAATAGCTTACACCAGGGAGTGTTTCACACAGGATTGTTCACTTAAGTGTGGGAGGTTCTGCCTTCTTGCCTAGTGCCCTGTACTAGGGCAAAACCAACCTGGTTGGGTTTTCTTCAGCCTCTTACTGGCTGCCCGCTGTCAGCCTTCTGCAACTCTCTTCTTCCCAGACATCACTGCCAAAGGAGAAGTCTCAGCCAAACCTGCAACCAGGCTAGCCAGAAATGAAGAGTTTGGAAAAGTCATCATCTCCCCCAGGATTACCAGCAGCTGCAAGCTGTGAGGATGGTTCCAAGTGTTAGATTTTTCGTGGAAAGGAAATTGTCAGGATTTTGTAGATTCAGGATGAAATTGCAATTGTTTATATCCCTTCAAATATGCTTAATTTCCCCATTTGGTCTTCTTTTCTGTGTAACCAAACACTGGTTTTAATTTATATATAATGAGACACTTTTTATCCTGAGATCTGTTGTAATAATATTCAGTCAAACACATGTTTCCAGCTGAGCTGCAAACCTCTTAAGAACATCCTTTTTTTAACAGAAGTTCTGTCACAGCCTTGATGAAGTTTTTAAATATATATGTGTATAGAAAACACTCCATAAATATATATATATATGGCACTGATATAATAATAGCACTGTTTTTCACAATTTCTACCTCTTCACAGTGCAGTTCCAATTGCTTTTCAGACAACTGTCAAAAACACAAAATTTTCACCTCACTCTGTGCTGTTCCTGTGTGGCAGAACAGTCCTACCTGTTCCTTCCCTTGATTTATTGCCTGGGTCCTAGTGGAGAAGGCCTTGCAGCTGGACCCTTCACCCACAGACACCGTGACCGCCCCAAATCCTCCTAGCCAGAGCTCTGCTGGGAAGAGCAGGGATGGCAGTATGTTCTGGAGAGTCTGGATCCCACTGATGCAAGGTGCCTGTTTCCCCTCAGGGGCCAGGCACACACTTTCCCCGTTGCAGGTTCTTGCTGGCCCAGACGTGGTCAATCAGTAACCCAGGCAGAGCCTCCCGTACAGAGGTGCTGCACGGACTCTGGTGTTACTTCCTGCTCTGGGGCCCTCAATGTAAGAAGGACATGGACCTGCTGGAGCGAGTCCAGAGGAGGGCCCTGAAAATGGTCAGAGGGCTGGAGCACCTCTCCTAAGAAAGACAGGCTGACAGAGTTCATCCTGGATAAGAGAAGCTCTGGGAAGGCCTTATAGCAGCCTTCCAGTACCTAAATGGGCTTTAAAAAGAAGACTTTTTACAAGGACATGTAGTGATAGGACAAGGGGGAATGGCCTTGAACTCAAAGAAGGTAGATAGGTTAGTCAGATATGTAGGCAGAAATTCTTTACTGTGAGAGTGGTGAGGCGCTGGAACAGCTTGCCCAGAGATGTTGTGAATGCCACAACCCTGGAAGCTGGCCAGAAATCCAGACTGGATGGGGCTTTGAGCAACGTGATCTAATGGAAGGCGTCCCTGCCCAAGGCAGTGGGTTGGGCTGGATGATCTTTGGGGTCCCTTCCATTCTGTAATTCTAGTAGGAGAACCTACACTCCATCATGCTGCCTGCCACCCTCTTGCCAAAGGGATTTTTTAAATGATAGTAAACACAATGTCTGTGTCACAAGAGATCACTCAGGGTACCAGTGCAGTTTTGCACAGTATCATGCTTCTTATCCAAGTGGTGGCTGCTACAGCTGCATGCCTGCATGTCCTGTTGAACTCCAGCTCATGACCCAGCCCTGGACTGCTCTGTACCTGGCCCTTCCGCATTGCTTCAGTCAGTTTTGGTGGTCCTAACAGAAGTAAAACATTAGAGTTAGGAGCCCTCCCAAGGTACTCCATGATCCGAGAGGGTTTACCATTGCAACTGCTGTTGGCTCCCTGAGGGCTGCAAAAATATTAACATTTTGCCAAGCATCAAGCCGAAACTTGAACAGTTTGAAAATTTGTTGCAAGTATGTAGAAAACATTTTCTGAGTTTGAGGGAAAGTGTTGAAACACTACTAAATATAGTTACTGTGAAACAACAGCTGTACAGATTAGTTTGCAGCAAAAGGTGGTTGGGCGTGTATAAGCCCTCAGTACCTGTTTCAGCCCAGAGTCAGACAGTGACTGTTTCATCTGGAGTCAATCTAGGCTTAAATGAAGTTCTCCAGGCTGCCTTCTGCAGCTCGTGGAGAAATATTGCAGAGAATAGGGTCATCCCACCTAAGAGCTAGGTGACATTCCTGAAACTTTGGAATGTGTCTGCATCAAGACAGCATCAAGGGCTGCTGGCCCTCTCATACAACACCCTGGGGAAGCAGCAGGCCTTAGAAGGCTCAAATCCAGGACATAACCCTGCTTCTGCTACTTTCTCCTGAAGTGAAAATTGCCTTTTACCCACAGAGATAATAAAATTGCCAGCTAGTTAAACTGTGTAACTGCTGCAGATGAGGCATTTCTCCTCTTATCATCCCCCTGGATATAACCGGTGGTTTCTTTCATCCTGATTTAATTGTGAAAAGAACTGACAAAACAACTTGCTCTGAAACGAACTCTTCTGGTTTGATGCTGCGGGATAGACACACAAGGCAATACCAAGCATCTGGATGACATTACACCCCAAGAATCAGAATTTGAATCCCATTGGAAACAAATATAAAGTCACATAGCCTTTGAGCAGCCTATAAACCATTCACCACAAGAAATATAATGGAATAACTGAAGCATTCAAGTATCCTTTTGGTGCAGTCCCAAGTATAGCAACTGCTGACAGTGCAGCCAACAGCAGTGATTGCTGTGGAAGGAGCCGGGGATCTGAGCCAGAGCAGGCTGGAGTCAATAAGTCTTTCCATTTACTTTAGTGTACTTAGATCTCAGCTCTTAATGACTCATGCACTCCATGGTGCTGACCAAGGCAATCTTCCTTCCTAAAGAGCCTGAACTTGGCATCGGAAGTGAGAGAATGTAATCACTAGTCTTAGTTTGCTCAGTAACTGCTGTCCCAAGCTTTGAATGCAGAGATACTAAATGATATAAATAAAGGATATAAATAAATAAAAGCTGTGTAACCTCAGCGCAGCATCCTTTTGCCTCATTGATGAAAATCAGATTATTATTTTACATTCTCCGGTGTTTTTGTTACTGAGGAAGCCTTTGTTAAAATTCTTCTAATGGTCACAGCATGTACCGAGGTACCATCTCTCCTTTGCTGTACTACGGGTGGGGTTGCTGTATTGCCTTTGAACTGGAATTGGTTTGTAGTGACACAGCTAATTCTTTATGATGTAAAATTTGTCTAATAGAAATTGTTTTGGCTTACAGTGGGTGGCCTGCACAAATAAACCACTTCAGGCAGAAAACTCATTAAATCATAGAATACAGGTTTTTGACAACACATAGCTGTATTCATAGAAAAGAGTAAAACTAAACATTTGTCTACATATGCAAATGAAAATGTCAAGTGTCTTTCTAGGCACATAATCATCTGTGTAATTTCTAGGAGGACTTACCAGAACTAAAAAGAATAATTCCTTTAAGATATGCATATTCATTTGCACTTATGCCCAGGTCCCAGAACTTCCACAACAAATTCTTCATCTTCTGAACTTCTGCTAAAGATGCTTCTGGTAATGATCTGCCCAGTTCGTTGCTAGCTGTCAAAGACTGATTGAGGAGGATTTTTTTTAATAAACTAGTGTCTGAAATCTCTCTCAGGTCAAAATCCACCTGTTCTTGTGCCATGCCCAGTACAAAAAGAGGGGCCCAGTTCTGCTGTATGAGGACAATCTGATCCTCCCAAGGCATATGGTAAAAAGAAGGCAAGTTTCTAATAAAAGCTGAAGTCTTCAAGAGCACTTCAGAAGCTCTTCTGCATGTGGCTTCTGGTGTTTTCAGGAGAACTCTTCTCCTGTCCAAACAAGAGCAGCGTTTGCTTCCTGTGGAGCAGGGGGGACTGCAATGCTGCTGGTGGCACTGGGTCTCACTTCCATGCTCTTTGTTAAGGATCTGGTACAGGATGCTGTCAGAATGGTGTGTCTCACACTGACATTTCCCAGATTTCTCAGCCGGGATCTTGGTAGCCATAGAGCCAGAGTCCCTTGTGACTGGAGGCAGCACGTGTGGAGCTCTGCATCAACATCAGGGGAGAGCATTTCTGCCGCACAGCGAGGCGTTGTGTGGTTATATACACATGGGCGGTTGTTGAAAAGTAACATGACCCTGATCCGTAGGGTTACCTTGAACTTTACTTGCACCAGTGCGTTTCCAGCGAGGCGTGGCTGCAGGCTGCTGGTGTCCCCGGGCTGCTGTAGCCCCCGGGAGCAGGAGGGTTCCCTCCTGCTGGTGGCACGGCACCACTTACCACGGAGCCCTGGTGCAGGCAGGCTGTGCCTGGCCTCCTGCCACCATGCCGTGGCCTTTTTCCAAAGGCCAGCTATATGGCAAGTACATCCGGCCCCTGAGGGCAAGCCTGGGGAAAACTATGACACCGTAAGGGAAGAAGGGCCACGTTGTCTGTGTTTTTATTGATACACTGATCTTGCCTGCCAGCGAATGCTCTGGAGGGCACAGAAATACATTTATATTTGATTATATGAATGAATTATATTAATTATATGAATGATGTTGTCAGTAGTCCCTTGAGTAGGCACTTCTACATTTTCTTTAAAGGAGCCACCTGAAGATGCTGAGAATGTTTACCATTACTTTTCACAGAGCACTGAACAGTGTTCATACTTCACGTTGTAACTAACAGGATGTGGCACCTATGTCAAGGAGCAAATAGATAAAAGTCCTGGGGTTGGAAATGCAATGTTTTGGAATTATTTCACATTTCTGTGAGATTGAGAGCAACTTCAGAGAACGTCAGCTGCTGTAACTCATGACAAAATTATCTCCTGCATTTCTCAAATGATGATTTCAAACGCATAGTCATAGAATCAATTAGGTTAGAAAAGACCTTTAAGATCATTGAGTCCAGCCATTAACCCAGCACTGCCAAGCCCGCCACTAAACCATGTCCTGAAGTGCCACATTTACATGCTTGTAAGTGCCTCCAGGAGTGGTGACTCAACCCTGGGCATCTGGACTTTCATGTAGATAAAGACAATACAAGGCATTCAGTACAGTTTCCTCCTTAACTTCAGAATATTTCTCCCAGACATGCTGTGTAATTAAATATTCTTCATACAAATTGATGAAGAAAAAATGCCAGTTCCTATTGCTGTATGTGTGAACTTTTGTAGCAGAGCAAGAGCTGACTGATTGAATTGTCAGGACTACAGTCAACATCAGGGAACGTTAAGTAGCAGGAATGAAAGGAACTCAGCCTTAATAAGAAGAAATTGGTACTTCAAGATTTTGTTACTTCACACTCCCTTGCTTGCTCTTTTATAGGGGAAGAGGTAATAAGTTTTTTCACCAAGCATAATGTGCGTTATGCATTCCTACCATGTGGGCTCTTAGCATGTCTTAACAAAAACTGAGCATTAAAAACAACAGCTTGAAGGTCTTCATCTGTCAGATCACCAAGCCTTTGGCATGTAAAGGCCCTCCCATCAGATGCATAGCTGCAACTTTGTGTTTTGCTACAACTGGAGGGTTTTTCATATGCTGGGCCATTTTAGAGTTTCCATTAATTTACCTCTTCGTGATATTTGTGTTGCAGAATTTTCCCCTTCAGAGGAGATATAAAGGGGAGGAAGAGATGACTTCTTCAAAGTTTAGCAATCTAGGAGGGTAGTGCTGCCGAGGTGCAGCTACACTGTTGTGGAGGTCCAGGGCATGGAGAGCACTGAACACCTGGTGGGATTTCCTTGTCCACCTCTCCAGCCATTCAACAGCTCCCTGCTGTTGTCCACTGCTGGGGTATCAAAGGGCTTTTTACGTTAAATGGCACAGCAACAGAAAAGTCCTGTCCATCTGACTCTTGGTGTAAAATTCAAGCTGGACTGAGGTTCAGTGGAATGAATTCCAGTTGCAGGACTAATGCCGTCTGAGGTTCAGCATGAGTTACATGGATTGGCTAATGGCTGTACTCAAGAGACTGAGCTTGCCAAAATCATTCTTAACACAGCATTTGCCCGTGAAAAGAAGTTCTATCTCCTAATTGCTGGTAAGCGTGGTGGGGTTTCAGTAATCTAGGTAGGAGAGTGAGTTCTGAGCAAACCAGCTCCTATAATCCGAGACAAAAAAGCACCATCTCATAGTTGACCACTTCCCTCTCTTGGTTCATGTCATTACTTTACAGATCCTGTTAATTGTGCTTGTGAAAATTCTACTTCAGATTAAATGTGTTCCTTTTCTACATTTTTTTTCTGAGACCTGCATCAGTCACATGCAGAATCCTTATGTCAGCAACATATGGTATTGGATACCATTTCTATTTATGATCATTTATTTGCTTTGATTGTATATAGATCTAAGAGGCAGAAGCAAATTATGTTTTCTTCCATCAGGAACTCCTGGTATATTATAATAACTTTATGACTATTTACCAGAAATACAGAGTAAAGGTTACTTCCTCAGTATGACTGCTAAGGATGCATTATCAGCTTTTCCTGAGAGAATGATTACTTAGAATTATGAGTCAATATTGAATTGCAGGTGAAACTGATCCTGGCCATCCTGATTCCAAATTGCCTGAAATGAACTTTCTGCATGACCCGAATTTCTCAAGTGTAGAGAACGAGCAGCTAGATTTAGCGCTATGCTCATAAATTAGGCAACAGTTAATTTTTCTTTCTAAATCTTACCTATGCAATGGTTGCTGCCATGTGCACCTAGATGTAAACCATCTAAGTCTTGGTGCAACCGTAACGATGCTTCGTATTTTCAAATATTGAAAAAGCATGAGATACAAAAACCAATTTTGTGATATGAGCAATTCCCATGGATTTTTAACTATTTACCTGTCTTGTCTTTAGCATGGTGGTTTGAGAACAGTAGACACAGTCACATCAGTGTTATTTTTCCTGGTTCGCATTTATATACTTTTTCAATCTACAAAGCACCCACACCCACAAATACTCACTGCCACCACGTGCTCTCTGAAACCCTCAGAATGGCTCCTCAGGCATGAGTGTCACCATTTGGACGACAAAACAATGTGCCCTAAGGCCACACACAAAATTAAATTAACTGAAAGAGAGTTGGTTTAGATTAGATATAGGGAAGAAATTCTTTGCTGTGAGGGTGGTTAGGCAGTGGAACAGGTGGCCCAGAGAAGCTGTGGACACCCCATCCCTGGGAGTGTTCACGCCCAGGCTGGATGGGGCTCTGAGCAACCCGGTCAGTGGAAGATGTCCCTGCCCCTGGCAGTGGGGTTGGAATTAGATGATCTTGAAGGCCCCTCCAACCCCAGCCATTCTCTGATTGCTGCAGACAGCTCTTTCACATTCACACCATTGCTGGGAATTAAAATAATAAATAACCCATTAGGTCTAAATGTATAAGACATGTACCATTTTTGGCTCATAGTCCATAGCATTAGTTCCCCTAATAGAACAACTGGAAGTCTGAAGAGATTTGTCAGATAATATAGAAGCTTACATGGCCACCTTATCCTTACCTTGGCAGGAGCCAAACATGAATCTCTCAGGAAGACTGTATAATACATACCACTCTTCTCATGAGTATTTTTCTTGCCTTCAATAATTTGCAGCTTAGCGAAATCCTGAATCAGAATGATTTTATGCAATTAATAACTTTCAGTTAATTTCTAACCTACTGCTCTTATGCAGTCTGCTCCCGAAGCCACATGAACAACCACAGCAGCCTATATCAAGTAGCTCTGTGGATGTCTGTAAGTGGGACAAAACTTGATCAAACATGACATTTACTGGATCTGGTGCCTTCTTGCTCTTTTACTGGGGAGAAAAAAAGGGAATCAATCAATCAATCCCTATTCACCCTCTCTACAGCTTGCTGTGTTTTATAACTTCACTATTATTTCATATGGGCTATAAGAAGGAAACGCCTTCCTTGAAAACTGACAGCAGCCTTTTTGGAGTCACAGCAGGTTGATTTATGCACATACTCCTTGATTCAGTGATCTCTCATCTCTCTGGTCTCACTTGCAGACATTTAATTGGCCTATAAACATCCATATGACTTCAGAACAGGATTCTCTATGAGTTTTATACAACTTGTTTTCTGGGAGGAGTTGGGTGAATTCCGTGTCAGTGGTTCTTTTGAGGACAGCTGACTTCTCTAACAGCCTTAATGATGACAAAAGGAGACAGTAATAAAACCATTATCTTTCTAGAAGGGTTCAATTTCCTCCATCTTTCTTGAGCAATAAAGACATTCATTTTTCAGGTGGAGGAACCAAGAGCTACCATTCAGCCTGCCTGGTGTGACTAGGCAGATACTGGGAAATATCAGGTCCACGCTGAAGCCTGCTCAGCTTTTATACAAGCTCTAAACCAGTATCTTTACCTTATGGCACTGCCATGGCAAAGTAGGATTTGGCCCTTATATCTGAAGCAAGTCTACATAATGAACCCAGTTAATTTAAACACATTCAGCCTTCCTTAAAGGTCACTGGGGGAACTTCTCAAGTGATTGAAGGTAAGCACGTGGTTAAAATACTTTGGTTAGCTATTTCTGATCAAATCAGCATCTTTTTGATGATAGCTATTTGAATAGAAGCAGCAAGTTAATAGAGATGCAGCTGCTCTAGGAGGCCCTGCAGTGAAATGTTGTCTATCACTGAAAGCAGACCTGTTTTAAATTTGCCTCTGATGACTGACTTAGAAGGCAAATGCCTCTGAACTTCTGTCCCAAATCTTGATGTGAAATAGAAGCTCTCAGAAGTCTCCTCCCTCAAAACCTGCCTGAGTGTCTTTATTTAATTCATGTTCTGCTGTCCTTTGTTTTCAGAAACACTGGAGTAACATTTAAAGTGACTTTTTGGCACATGCTACTCACTGGCTGAAATAGGGGGAGTGTTTGTCTTCATTTTAAACCAAGGACATTTTGTTAGAGATTTTATGCTGCCTGACCATACTTCAGCTGTTGCAAATGTGAATGCAAACATGTGCCATCTGGAGCTATAACCAAATATGAGACTAAAATATTGGTACAGGAAGTAAATAACAGCTCAGTGATGCTCCTCAAGCAGAAGATGGGATGACACAGGAACATATTTCTTAACTCTTCAGCTTCTTATAAATCTAAAGAAGCAATAGCTTTCCATGCATACATATGCATAAATAAACCCAAAAGGGCTCTTCATGTTGTTTAAGTAAGCAAACAAACAAAAACCCAAAACCAAAACAACAAACAAACAAGCAAAAAAACCCCAAACAAAACCAGCTGGATAAGTAAACTCTTTCCACAATTTTTTCACCTGCCTCTCAGTAACATGGGGTCAGAGCTTTCTTCATCACTTTGCACACCATAGCAGATGTGCTGCTACTGGGACATTTCTCCTTTGGTGTTGGTAAGGGGTTGGTTTAAGTAGTGTTTGGAAATGGGCATGAATCTGGAGACATCAATAGCTTTTAAGCTGCCCAACACCAATTGTTTGCTTTGTTCATACTAGAATTTTTACAAAGGTAAGTTGGAAAATTTTTATAAGGGCACACCTTGGGATGCAGAGTTTATAAAATAAACCAGAAGTGACCTCGTACCAGTTTGTACCGTTTTTCTGCAGCTCCCTCACCGAGGAGATGGTGTTTGCCCAGTCGCCCTTATCAGCACTGGGACAGGCACCATCTGTCATTTTAAATATAGATAGATGTACCACTTATTATTGCTCAGCAAGTGAAAAATGTTGCAAAGCAAAGTAGAAAATGGGCACAGTTTTGAAAAAGCGAAGTTAGAAAATGCTCCTGGCTAGCAGTGCCATCTCTAGAGTGGCACTGAAAAAGCACCTCCTCCTTCAGCCCCCTCCCCTGATGAGAAGAGTGACTGAGATGGTAAACTTTTTAAAGCAGTATGGAGCCCTCTATCATACTAAAGTTAAGTCTGTCTTATATCATTGAAGATAAATGCCTAATCTCGTGATTAGCACTCTATAAATACCACAGATTAGCAAATGAAGGTTAGATGGCAGATTAGATATGTGGTGTAGATCTTCAGACTTGTCTTTACACATTTTATTTATGATTAAATGAGCAAGGTCTTAAAAAGGAATCTATAGTCCAAAAAACTAAATCCCAAACTCTTTCATTTTATTTTGAAAAGAGAAAAGAAGATATCTTTTACCAGAAGTATAGGACTAATGTATTGAGTTCTCCCTGTGACAAAATTTAACATGCCCAAACTTCCCTCACTGTTTGCTGTAGGACAACTTCTCTAGCAATAATTCTTGAATTAAATATCTGCCTATTCAGATTGGGGGAAAGAAAGAAAGCAAGCAGTTCAGTCTCAATATCTGTATTTGCTAAGGGCTCAGAGTACTTAAAAACTGATAGAAAAATCTACATTGTTTGGGTTTGTTTCCTCATATTTGGTTTGAGTCATATTGATCATGACTCTTGGAGCCTGTATGTGCTGATCTCCAAATGTTCACCCAACCCCAGAGAGATAGAGTAAGATAGTCACAGTGTCTTTGTGTATAAAGAACCTGGATGCTGAGAGAGTAGAAGATTCTGAAACCCAAAACTTTTAAATAGTACGGGTTAAAAATGGAAGGGAGGGAAAGGAGGAAACGATAAATCTGAGCTCATTTAATAAGAACAGATTATGACAGGATAAATGTTCTTTGCAAATATTCGTATGAAGATGTGAGTTGCTGAGTCAAAGGTGGCCACAAGACACAGGCACTTCCGTGCTGTTCAGCTGTAGTTTGAATGACATTCAGACCTTCTTCTGGACTTGTTTCTTCATACAGTAAATGAATGCTTTGCTTATTCTGTATTGAAACTTCAGTGTTGCGAGATCAACTGCTGCTTACTCTGGCATCTGTGTTATTTCTGTCACTCTGAAAAACAGCTCTGAGATTTTTAGAACCTAGCACATTTGCAAAAATCATATTTTTGAAAGAGAAGTCTGGCTCCGTTTGTCTCATAAAAGTCTGCACTTAACCACTTTTTAAAGAATCACTATTATTTTAAGGTCAATGGAAACTCCATTAAAGTGTTTCAGGAAATCATCAGATCATTAGAGCAATGGAAATTGAAATGTATGCAATGTACTGATTTCAAACACGTTATAAAACTGGGCAAGAAATCAAGTGTGTAATGTTCCTTCAGGACCCACACAGTCCCAGAGCAATTTTATCATGCTATATGCCAGTGACTGCTCCTAGGTTGCAGTGGCTACTGAAAGGTATTTTTCCTTCGGAGATGCATCCATTGTCACCTCTCAAACTAGCCTTTGAAACTGAGCAGAGACACACCTTTGTCTCCCTTAGCTACCCTGGAAAATACACGTGTGAGGAGCATTGTCCTCAGGAGTGTGTGTGATACCTAGAACTCCCACCTTGAAGGGAACAGACGCCTTAGAGTCCAGCCATGCACTTTTGAAATTGTGCTCAGAAAGGCAAGGTTTGAAAGCCATGAATCCAGATCAGTTTAACTGCAAGACTTGTGTGAACACATTAAAAGAAACAAAGGCCCAAGAGAAGTGTCTGCAATGTTTATTTAGTGCTCTACAGTCCTTCCACCCTCCCCAGTTCCTGTGACAGTCTTGTGGGAGGTCACATCCAAATTCAGATGGACTGAAGTGTTCATACCTCCAGGACCTCTTTTGCTTTAAAGCTCAGATCCAATGGTGGGGGTCATTCTGGCCCAAACCAAACCTCTGCCCCTTCTCCTCCCTCCTCCTGCCTCATATGCATCTGGTTCAGTAGGTCAAGCAGGAAAGGCTCTAGAACTTCCTTCCATTAAGTCAGTACTTGATGCCATCTCTTGTTGAGATGTGAAGCTCTTTTGGACAGGGCAGAAGGGTTTCTCCTTGCACAGACAGTTCACAGCTATTCCCACAATGGGCCAAGATGTACCAAGTTCTCAGCTCATTGTGAAGCAGAACTGAGCTGGGAAATGCCCAAATCCCATGATATAAATGTTTTACACTAGAACTCCTACTCTCCCCACACCATGTAACCCTGCTCATCATGTGTTATAAAATCTCAGGAGTGTGAACAAATGACACAGCTCATTACTTGATGTCATTTGAGACTAGAGTTGGTGGCAACCACACATGTGGAGGTGACAGTGTTTTGGAGGGTACCTCAACCCCTTTCCCAGCCTAGTGTTTGGAGAGGCACTTTTGGGATGAGGTACTAAGCTGGCCCCACAGGCCCCATCCTGTGGTAGGAGGTGACCCTTCAGAGCTCTGTGCTCCTGCTCAGTCCCACACACTTCTGCAAGCAGCGGTCGGAGAGGCCAGCGTTCACCTGTGCTCTGTTTGCTGTCATCATGCTAACATTGCTTTACTAATAAACTATCAACCATAGCAAAGAACAGATTTGGTTTTCAGAACACGTAGGAATAGAACACCCAGTAGAAAACAAGCCTGTGAAAATTTTCATTTCACACACATTTTCACTTCAGCAACTATCAACAAGAGATGTTTGGTTTATTGTGACTACAAATGTCACCTTAAAATCCCAAAAACCTGGAGCAAAAATGAAGTCAAAACAAATGGGTGAAAAAGTAATTCTGTTTTCATTTGAAATGTCAAAACAAGAAATCACTTTAAACACTTCTAAAGTTAAAATGCATAATATAGAATATATTTTTAAATGCCATGCAGAACAGCTAAAAATATTTATTTTTGGAAGAACCACCCTCCAGCCCCAATTCACAAGTCCACAGCAAGTGGTATGGTTTAAAAAAAAAACCCACAAGCAGAGCTGTTTCATTAGCTGGCCTTCCTCACCTTCTGTTTGTGTTTCAGTGTGCACAGAGGATTAGAAGATTGTTAATGCAGCATCATAAAACACACATCTAGACCCAAAATGTCATTTCAAGCAGCAGGAGAAAAGCAAAAAAAAAAAAAAATAGACAATAGAAAATCCCACTAAATAATAACAGAGAGGAAGAGGTCTCTGGAATATCAAACCTTCTGAAAAATGCTACTGAGAACATTTTGATAAGGATAAGGGCGAGATTAAGTGCAAGATCTTGGTACATTCTGTTACATATTAAATCCTTACCCCAAAATCTCAACAGATGGAGGCACTTAGAAGAAGAGAACAACTAAGGAAGAAAACTGGCAAGCAAATAAAATAAAATTGTTGGGAAATAATTATTACTGTTTATTTGTTTTCACTGTTATTGTTTATTAAGAAATTAACATTTAACAGCCTGAGCCAGAAGTTTACTAGGAAAGTTTTAATCTCAAAGAAGATAAAAAGGAGGAAGGTGGGAAGATTTTTTTTTCCCCTTTAATTTTCTAACACCAAAATAATTTTTTCTTTGCAAATAAAGCATTTCTATCACTGATGTCCACACGAAACCACACAAGTGGTTGGGTTTGGATGTGCCTCAGCTGCACATAGCTGATACTGTGATTCAAAACTGCTAAAAGAAACAATGACATGTGAAGATACATCAACATGGGCATTAACTTACTTTATAAACAAATGTTTTCTCCTAGCCCTTTCTTTCCTGCCTTCTGTTTTGTGTGCTTGTTTGTCACTGGATATTTGAGCAGGTAAAACAACAGGACCTTGGCTTTCTTTGGAGTCATCACAAAACAAATTAATACAAGAAGTAAACAAGCTCTAGCAACATACAGGTGTATGTCTGCTCATTGCTCTCAAAACCCAGAACATTTCTAAAAGTAAAGGTGGAAGGCAGATTAACCGTGGTAACCACCTATCATTATTTCTGAGAGAGTTCCTGGGATAGGCCATCATGTATGTGCATCCCATGTAACAGGTGCTATTTATGATAGTACAAATAACAAGAGCAGCAGTGATGGAAAATACATCCCTGTTTGTAGAATATTGTGAAGCTTTGCTCTGCCACGCTGTTTCCAAGGCTTTTCTTTTCTCACTCCATCACTGGACAAGTCCAGGTTGAGTTACAAACAGGATGATGACCACACACCTGGTACTTCTCTGCAAGAACCCAGTGACTTTTGATCTGATGATCACCTCCATGAGTCTATTATTTATTTTCACTTTAACCATCTTAAAGGTAAACCAAACTACCCAGATGTAATTGCAAAATCCAAGGACAGAGAATTATATGCAGGTTGACTTCACAGACAGAAAACAACTGATAAGAGACCAATATGACAGCTGACTGCAGTTAACCTTTAATTGGGATCCAGCAGCAGCACGTGCTTGTTAAAATGCTGTTTCAAAAGCAAAAAAATAACATAATCCATCTCGTTTATGAAACAAGTAAAATTAACAGAGAACGTTAATCTCTGGTCTGACATGACCATGTTTACCCTAAAAAGCCACAGTGCAGTGAGTACTATTGGACACCACGTCTCAAGTAGGACTGCTTTGGTTTTGCCTTTACTTTGCACTGTGAAACCCGTGCTTCAATGTCAACTTTGCAAAGACATCGAAGTCAGGGGTTTTTTTAAAATAATCATTTACACATACAGGTATTTGAATACAAGCTGGCCTCTTTAATCAGGTTTTTGCATATGCTTTGCTGTGTTTTAGACAGCTCAAGAGAAAGCCCAAGGACAGCTTTCCCCAGCTAACATCACCTGTTGATTCCTTCTGATCCACCTGACTGATTCCTTCTTGCTGCACCTCTCTCCAGTGATGCATAATTCTAGTACGAATTTTCCAGTTTAGATTCACAGGAGACATAGGGCAGGGGAAAAAAAAGAGGCAAACTGTGTCACCTCACTTAAATTTATTGCGAAAGTCCTTCACACCTTCACCCTTATGTTCCACTGAGCATAGATATTCCAGTCAGTTTGAATCAGTAGTATTTCCATGTGAAATGAAAACAGGGGGCACAAAGGTTATTTTGGGATATGCTGCCGTACAAGACAGAATTAGAAATACAAAACAGGTCAGGTGAAGACACAGATGAAATCTGTATCTCATTGCATGAGAGATGGTGAACAGGCTTTACCTGTGGTAAAGTAAGAACTTGAATAAAAAACATGCATCGGAGAAGATGAGGTGGTGTGCTGGTTTTGGCTGGGTTAATTTTCTTCAAGTGGCTCATAGGGGGCTGTGTCTTGGACTTGTCCTGAACACAAGGTTGATAATGTAGAGATGCTTTTGTTTTAGCTGAGCAGGGCTTACACAGAGCCAAGGCCTTTTCTGTTTTTTATGCAGCCACGCTGGTGAGAGGACCAGGGGGAGACTGGGAGGAGACACAGCCTGGACATGTGACCCCAACTGACCAAAGGGATATTCCAGACCGTGTGGCATCATGCTGAGTAAATAAGGTGGGGACATTTGTAGCAATGGCATTTGTCTTCCCAAGTCACCGTTACACGTGATGGGGCCCCTGAAGAATGGCTGAACACCCGCCTGCCCATGGGAAGCAGTGAACTCACTCCTTGCTTTGCTTTGCTTGTGTGAGTGGCTTTTGCTTTCCCTGTTGGACTGTCTTGATCTCAATTCATGAGTTCTCTACCTTTTACCCTTCTGATTCTCTCCCCGATCCTGCGGGTGGGGGAGTGAGTGCATGGCTGAGTGGGCCTTGGCGGCTGGCTGGGGTTGAACCACGGCAGGTGTAAAAGTACTAGAAGCTGCCAAGCTAGTAGGTTTATATGAAAGGAAACAAGGAGCCAAAGGCATTTCCATGCAGCCACTCCTCATGGCATGGATGGAGCAATTTGGCAGGAAGGTAAAGGAGCTGAAGACTGAGAAGCAGAACTGAACTACCCACCACCTCAAAGGGAAAGTAGAGTTCATAGGCAACCAGAGAAGAGCCTACAGGTCTCCAAAGGTGGCAGAGACACCCCACAAAAGTATACAGTCCAGCTTAATTCTCAGTGTCCTTCTGAATTGTGCAAGTGCCTGTTAAATAGTGGTCTCTTAGATGCCGGTGGACAGGAACCATTCTCTTACGACACCTACACCAAACTGCTCAAAAAGGGTGATGGAAACATTGCTGGAGTCAATGTTCAGAGCACATAGTTCTTCTTTCCAGAAAATTAGTTGGTTTGCTGGTCTGACAGAGGAAACAGATACAGCAACTTGGGGAGTTGATGCCTGGGCCTACAGACCACACTTTGATTCAAGGGTATGTGAAGCAAGAGTCAGTCCCAGCACTATGGGCTGGCTGGGACAGCAGGAGACCCTCACACAGCTCACTCAGTGCAACAGCTCTGCCATGGGGAGACTTCTGGGTTCTTACTGTGGAAAGCCAGGGATTTTTTTCTATCAATGTTTCTTCTCCAAATAGTTCATGAAAATCAGCTGTTGTTTGATTTGCAGGCTCTGTGGGGAGTGCAGGCTGCACCCCGGCTGGCACAAGCTCACCACAATGACTGACGGTCCCAAATCTCACAGCCTGATCACCAACCTCCTTCAACAAAGCCAAAAGAGAGATAATAGTTGGCAAGGAAGCAGCTGACCCGGTGACAAGAGGTGTTCATCTTTCCCACCCTTTAGACCAAAACCAGCCTGCCCAAAGGCATTTTATCGGGTGAAATTTCATCTGTTGCAGAGGAGTTCTGGAAGAAATGAGTCACTGAGAAAGATAAGGTCCTCAATGAGGCCATAAATAACAAAAGCAAATCCAGACACCAATGTCACCCTTGCATTTTAGGCCATTGAATGCTAAGATAATGAAGTGCAGTGTGCAGCTAGTGAAGCCAAGGCTCAGAGATCACCCAGTTTTTCACACAACCTGGTGGTAGATTTGAGACTCAAACCCATTTTTCCTGTTTATTTGCCCGGTGTCCTGCCAGCCAGGGCCCTTTGGAATCCTGGGCTTAGCCCCAAATTAAATCCATTCATACTCTTTCTCATGTTGTAGGACAGATCTCTTCTAATAAAGCTTTATGTGTTTGGGAGCCCATTCTTGTGCTGACAAGCCTGAAGTGGCCCAGCCTCTGAAATACAAACAGAAACACTTTTGGGGCACAACGCCAAGGCCCACAGCACTTGCCAGGGCAGCACACACCTCCTCCTTTTTATTCCTCTGAGGTAATAAGATAGAATTCAAAGTACCCTCAGGAGCTTTTGCCAGGCAGCTCTTTGCAGTGCTCTGAAGGATTCCTGACCAGTCCCTAGCAGGAGCAGACCACCCGTTTGTTCTTTCTGGTTTAGTCAGATCCTCAGCCAACCCTCTCTGCCAGAAGGGCTCTGCAGAGGAATCTGGACAGGCCAAGGCCAACTGTATGAGGTTGAACAAGGTCAAGTGCTGGGTCCTGCAGCTGGGTCACAACAACCCCCTGCAGTGCTACAGGCTGGAGGCAGAGTGGCTGGAAATCTGCCCGAGGGAAAAGGACCTGGGCATGCTGATTGATGGCAGCTGAACATGAGCCAGCGTGTGCCCAGGTGGCCAAGAAGGCCTTTGGCATCCTGGCCTGTATCAGGAATAGTGTGGCCAGCAGGGATTGTCCCCCTGTACTTTGGCGCTGATGAAGCCACACCTCGAGTGCTGTGTCCCGTTCTGGGCCGCTCACTGCCTGAAGGAGCATGTCCAGAGAAGGGCAATGGAGCTGGTGAAGGGCCTGGAGCACAAGTCTTATAATGAGCAGCGGAGGGACCTTGGAGAAAAGGAGGCTCAGTGGACACCTTATCAGTCTACAACTCAACAACTTCCTGAAAGGAGGTTGTAGCCAGGGGGGGGTTTGGTCTTTTGTCCCAGGTAACAATGAGGGATGAGAGGGAACGGCTTAAAGTTGTGCTGGGGAGCTAGATTAGATATTAGGAAAAATTGCTTCACTGAAAGGGTGGTCAGGCACTGAAACAGGCTGCCCAGGGAAGTGGTGGAATCACCAGCCCTCGAAGCGTTCAACAAGCCTGCAGAGGTGGCACTTAAGGACATGGTTTAGGGGTGGACTTTGCAGAACTGGGTTGACAATGGGATTTGATGATTATAGAGGTCTTTTCCAACTTTAATGATTCTATGAAAATTCAGAAACACCCCTCCTAAAGCCAGCAAGTAACCATCCATTAGCCACTGCCAGCATTGCTCTCCTTCAAGCAACCAAGACAAGGGGCTGCACCTCTGAGGGGATGCAGGGTGAGTCCAGGCCACTTTTGTTCCGGGGCTTGTTCATCCACTGCTTCTCTCAGGAGCTGTGTAATACAGGAGGGACCTGCTCAGGCACATGAAGGTGACCTTATTGTTAAAAGGAACCTACTTTGCTGAGGTAATGCAGCTGCACCCAAATCTGGACTTTCCCCTGCCTGCAGGGGATGCTGCAGAGAGCAGTAACAAACATGACTGAATTAGGCTGGTTTTGTATGGAAAGGTCAGAGCCTGAGGTTAAAGCAGTGCTTGAGGGGAGAGAAAGGATGGGAAGACAACGTGGTATGTCAAAAGGAAGGAAGAAGAAGCTCAGCATCTCAGTGGAGGAGGCTTTGACTGCTGGAGTGATGGTGCAAGGGGCTTCATGCCCAGCCCACTGCCCAAGCTGGGCACATGCTGGGTTCACAGGCCTTCTCAAATAAATGAGTTGTCAGTGCCCTGGCTTTTCCAGAAAAGCTGATATCTCACCAAAGCTAAGAGCTAAATTACTCCTTATTTTCTCCCCATTTGAGTCTGTTCACCCACAAAGCGCATGGTCCCTCTTCGCAGTTAAAGGGCTGATATCACATGTGCACCACAAGAGGGGCTCGTGTGCCAGGGCAAAGTGCCCTTAATCCGGGGGAAGATCAAACAGAGCAGAAATACGCATTCTTACAATGTGGTGGTGGTTTTAAATAAATTATGCAGTTGCTTTTTTTTCTAAAGGATTCCTTTAAAGTGCAGGGTACAGTCCCCCCCCCCCGCAGTTAACAAAATCCCTGCTACGGCAATGCTGTGGTGCCCTCAAGTGGATGCAGAGCACTGAGAACTGTGCGACATCGTGTTTCTCTCCTACTGCCTGTCCCTGCTCCCGGCCTCGCAGCCCCCGGCTGCAAACATCAACTCTTGCTCACCCCTCATGCCCAGTCCCAGTCATTTCACCATAGAAGGCCATCAGATTAGCCATGCATGACTTAATCTTCTGAGCTGCTGTGGAAAGAAATGGCAATACATGACTAAAGCTACATCAAACCAGATTGATTAGAAAGAGCATTCCTAAGTGCTCAGAGAAATCATGGCCAACCAGAGCCAAACAGAAACAGCTGTCCAGCAGAGCAGGAACGAATACAAAACTCCTTAAAACAATGAACAAAGTTCAGAAATGGGTTACCTAATTTAGCTCTCTGAATGAGCTGCTTTAGAGTATTCCCATGCAAAAGTATCCAAGGCACTGATACAAAACCCGGTGAAGATTTAACTCTCAAAGGAGCTAACCTGACTACAGTACCCGTGAGGCACTGCAGGAGTGCATGAGTAATGTACTCTTAAAACACCAGCGGGCCGTGGCTCAGCTCAAGTGGCTGGTGGTGAGTGGGCCAGGCATGAACAAGCCTCAGTAAGAAGCATGTTTGAGCAGAAACAGCAGGTTTGGTCACAGTCTACAGTCACAGCAAATTTTAGACTCATTACTGGAAGACCACTGTTGTCTGACTCTGGACAAAAAACATTTGCCATCACTGGTCTCAAGAAACATGCCTTTCAGACATCATCAATAAGTTCTGTGTGCTTGAAGTCAACATAGGCAACCCACGAATCAAATGCCAACCTGGGAGATGTTTGGTGAATGCAGAAATTCTTCGCTGATGATCCAGCAGAAGTGAGCTAAAATACAGTCTCAAGCCAGTGGTGTGTCAGTATTGTACAGCTCAGACAACCATTACCAGAGCTGTAACTGAAAACAAAACTCTACCAAAAAAAGGTAGAGCTATGAACACAAAAGATTGTTCATAATCTCTTAGTGCCATATGAGGAAATTGGCAGTACAGGTAGAAACATGTTTAAAGGCACCTAGACTCTGACTAATAAAATTATTTTTTAGAGAGAGAGATCTAAGAAAGCTAAAAGACATTTCATATTAGCTTGAAATGAATAGGTGGATTGAGGACACTGTCAACACCTGCCAGTTCTACGCCAAAAATACAGTCCCATGCAGAGAACAGAAGGGACTGCTGACACTGCCATACCAGCTCATGCCAATGCCAGTATCAATTTGGCATTGACTGGACAATGACATATTGCTCTGTAACATCATCACTGACAACATATCCCAGGACATCACAAAAACAAACCCTCCCCACACCTGTCACTTCGTTCTGACCCTGACATTGGGATAGCTGAAGGAAGCAAACGTGCACTCTGGCTGCCACTGGTACACATCTGATTTGGATACAGTCACAGCTCTCATTAAAAGCTTGCAGTCATTAATACGAGGGCAACCAGTAAGCAGCAGTTACTTGCAACAGAAATACGACATTAAGTTACTTACAGAAATGAAACATTAAGCAATTAAAAGGCAATGTTATGATCAGGACAAGTAGTTGGACTCAGGGTGTAGAAGATGCAGCAGAACATCCTTCTGCTGAGGAAGTCTCTTCCAGTCCTTAGTGCTCACCAAGCACCGGTCCTGGCCCCACCTGAAATGAACTCCCCAGGGCACATCTGTGGCCACACCGTACCAGCAGTGTGAGGAGAGCACCGATTTACGGTCTTGCCTCAGACCAAGCTCCTCAGGCTTCTGACTCCTTTCTGACCATTCTGGCCAGCAGGTGACATCCACCTCTATCACCCAGGACAGCAGCACTGCCTACAGGGAAGAACTGCTGTCCAGAGACATAGGAGCTAAACCAGGGAATAAATATCACCATAAGCCGTACCCTTCAGGAAGCTGGCAACTTCAAAAATAACAAGTTCAAGACACAGACTAGAGAGGGACATTTCTCTTTACCAAATAGCTCGTAAATCTGTAAGACCAAAAGTCAGTTGGTTTCATTTTGTGAAGCAAAGATGATAGAAGAGTTGTAAGATTCTCTTTTAGAAATAACAAGTGATCACAGAGTCAAATAGAGTGGCAGGGCAAACAAATAAATGTAGATACAGTTTTTGATTTTTAAAAACTGAAAGAGCATGAATCCAAGATATAAAATTTGAGAACTTTATAAAGAAAAAAGGGGGGGTGGAACTTCTCAAAAACTTTTTCTTCATCTAAAAGGTAAGTTTGACCTTGCAAAGGGTATCAAAATGAACAGGATGTTCTCATACATAAAAGGCAACAGGGAAAAATTAGGACAATATGCAGACAACTAAACTTACATATAACCCCGAAAGAAACCAATTCTCTGCCTCAGTTTTCAGTGGCAGGGTAGCCACTGAAACTGAACATGGTATTGCACAACTGCGTCATCTTGTAATTTGAAGAGCAACTGTATTTGCACCTAAGGGAAGGTGTTGATCACCATCTCAGAAGCATCACAGCACACCTGCCCCAGGCCACTCTTTCCTTAGCACCCAGTATTGGCTGGTGACAAGTTATGAGGCAGCGTGGGCCTTAATTCTGACCCCAACAGGCTGCCTTTCAGTAACTTTGAAAGGGTTGGCATATGAAACTACAGCTTAGGTAGACTCATTTTAAAGTGAATGTAACATATTTGAAGATGACCGAAACTATTAAAAGGCAAAAATGTGTTGACCTATGCAAGATAACTAGCCTGATTTCAAAAGTATGTCTAGATTTAAAAGCACATAGTGATAATGCAGAAAGTTACATGAAATACAGCTTGGGTATCAATAATAAATGAGACCCTACATAATTTCTTTCCCCATGACAGTCAGGAGACCAGGATGCATTGCATGTATCTTCAGATGCATTTTTTGGCACAACAACTTCTTGCTGGTTGAAATGGGTAAAAAGTGAACCATTAAGAGATGACAACATACAGTACGAACATTCTTGTTTGTCATGTGACTTTGGATGTTATCCTGCTGGTCAGAAAGAAATCAGAAGCCTGAGTTGCTTAGTGCAAAGCAAGACCAGTTCCAGTAGGCTGAAAAGAGGCTCTTAGAGTTCCTTCAAAGTTTAATTAAAAAATTATCTGTGATCCTTAATGACAACACCATAAATTCTAATAAAATTTATCATTAACTCTACCTTTACCATCCTCAGTTCAGGAGCACTCATTCAGGTCTAGGTGATGATCTTCATGGATAGGAGGAAAACCAAGTTGCAGTGCACTCAGTCATACCAAAGAGCAGGTCAAGTACCTGGAACCAAAGCCAAAGCCTTTTACCTGTGTGCTGTGAGCTTAGCAGTTGGAGGTGCAAAAGGGGGGCAGAAGAAAAGTTCTGCAGTAGTCATTTTTTATTCATTATGACACATATCTGCTTAAGCCAACAAAAAAATGCTGCCTAGGGATTGTACTCAGTAAAGTATTCCCTGAAAAGGCAAAGTAGTGTTAATATTTCCCTCTAAAAAGGCACCTGGTGAGACTTCTGAAATCGTTTTATTTTCAATTCACCTTCTTTGACTGTAGCCAACCAGGATGTGCAAAAGGGCAAAGACAGGTTACTAGGTGGATCAGGAAAATGCTCTGCAGAAAAGTCTGACTCAGCCAAGAAGAAGGAAGTCTGGGAGAAAGCAGGGGAGCAGTCACCATCCCAGGGAGGCTTGTAACAGCTCACAAGGCAGAACAGTGCGGGTGCAGCACCTCCCTCTTTCTGGTTGGGCTTTTTTGCTTTGTTGTATGCTTTGGTTTTTTAAGTGGATCCATTCACACCAGGAACTACAGCATGGTTTTGCTTTAGAGGGAAGGGGATGCTACATCTAGTCCTGCATTCATATCTTCATCTTTCCTTTATACTGGGCCTATCTTAGGGAAATTCTTCATTATTAGGCTGTGATGTTCTACGAGATGCTTAAGATGAAAAATCAGTTAAGCTCTGTGATACCTTATCTCGATGTAGACTTCAAGTTATTATTATAATTGCAAAATTAAGAGAGAAAGATATGGTATTTCAGTAAATAGAATGAGCAAGCCTCCACTTGTAGTGACTCCTGTTTAAGCAGGAAAGATGAATAAGCTTTTATGGAAAATATGTTTGGATGTCGCTTTGGATGCACAACGCACGCATTAGCAGTGTTTATGGATTGACTCATTACACAGCCAATCTTCATGCATATTCCTTCTGAGAACATACAGGTTTTCAGACATAATCAAAACCAGGATGTTCAATATGTAGGAGAGTTTATTTTTCACTCATCTCCCGTGAACCAGAATCTTCCTGAACTCAGAAACATCCTTGGCCAGTGTTTGAATGGACAAGATTTAATACTCCGGTATAGTGACAGGCCACAAAGGGAACAGCAAATGCTCTGGGCTGCTTATTTTTCAACAGACTTACTCCAGATCCTGAAAGGACCTAAACTCCAGGACATGGAGGCCTTATGTTTGGAATTATAGCAGGAGTCTACCCAAATGATACCAGGTCCCTGTCTAAAGTGAAACCCAGAAGTTGAAAGGAACACTGTGAACTCCTTGAACTGGCATTTTGCCATGAAACCACCACTGGAAAGCTTCCAGCTGTTGCCCTGAAACAGGGTGTAAGGACATGCATACAGCAAAGTGTGAGGCAAGGTGCTGTGGGAAGACAGCACACAGGGAACTGTGCAAAGGAAGGGCCAGCTAAACAAGTTTTGCAGGACCCACCCATGCACAAAAACCCACGAGTGTGCCAAAGTGGTTATTGAAACATCCCGACCTGCTCCGACCTAAGCTGCTGGCAGGAATTGCTGCTGGCTTTATCAGCAGGCAGCGTGTGAAGAGGGACCAAGTGCCAACTAGGTCACTGTGTGGTTACAAGCAGAGTTGAGAAAGCCGCAGTACGTACACAGAACCTAAAAGTGAATCTGTGGGACCAAACCTCTGACAAGCAGACCTGAACCCTGCTCCTTACCAAGTGTAATTGTTGACTACCCTGCTACTTGCTTTCCTGTAGCCTTGCTCCAAGCTGACATCCAGGCAAAAGCCTTTGCCGTGATCCCAGCTTCCGGGTGTCCTTCTGAGGTACAGTGTATGATCTCAGCAGGGAAGTTACAGCAGCAGAGTTACAAAACCCACCCCTGGCTCCTTGAGGCAGTGGCTCAGGGAGCAGGTGGGAAGCGAGATAAGGCTGTACAGCTCTGGCTGAGCACGGCTGGTACACGATGCCTGCTAAAACACGATCGCTTTTCCTTGACACTCATGGATCAAACACATTTGAACGCTGCTTGCAAAAAAGTGCCGCGTTGACAGGCACAGAGATTGAAACTAAGCATTCAGTACCCAAAGAAACCCTAACCATAAGGCTTCAATTAAGGAATCTGTTGTCACAGTGGGTCAGAGCACAAGGTGGTGTGGTCTGATATCCTTTTCCATCATGAACCCTTTCAGCAAGGTAAGCAATTCAAATTCTGGCAAAACATCCCAGGCACTTGGGATCAGAGATATAGGGGTAATTCCCAAGCCAGAGATTACATCTCACCACTTACATACAGTGCCAAGGATAACCTAACCTCCTTGAATATATCCAGTCTCTTTTTGAACACATTGATACTTTTGGCTTCCACAATATTTCAGGTGTACTTACACGATGCATACTAAACCCTAGTATCTTCCTTTCATCCATTTCTGATCATCAGCTCCTAGCCCTATTCGATGCTGACTCCTTCTATCCAGCACCCCATCAGAGCAAGAGTTTCCTAAGGAGGTCATACAGCTTTAGTCTTGCATGGAAGTAATTTCTATCTCTTTGGAGACTTTCATTTGTTCTCTCCCTAGTCTTTAGCTTTATTAGAAGCTTTTAAAGGACTGCAGACAGCATTCAAACCAAATGTTTATATAGCAGCACACCACTATTTTGTTTTGTTCTCTTCCTTTCCCAATAATTAACATTCTAATTGGTTTCTTTGGTACAAGGTTCAGGCAAACACTTTCAGAGAACTATGCAGAACAAAGAACTACCATCCCCAAATACCACTCCAAAGCCCCTTGCGTTAGATGTATATTAGGATACTTTTCTCCCATGCATATTCCTCTGTGTTGTCGATGTAGGCTTTATTTATTGTGGAAGGCATATTTGGTAGTCTAATTTACAAGCTCCAACATGCTTAAGACCAGTATCACATTTACTACCTTTCCTTTCTGTGTTCCTAAGACTAATTTAAAAATCACACAGGACAACATGTAGCACAGCTATTACAAGCTTCTTTAGGTTCAGTCAATACTGCCTGGGCCCAGAGAGCTTTATCAACTGCCCTAAAAAGCTGCTACTGGCACAGCAATTTCAAATAGTTCCTTGGACTAACCTCTTACAGGGCATGGCTCTGTCACAAAAACTTCTGAGTTCCTTGACAACCTCTGAATGTTGATGCAGGTGACTCGGCTTTTCTGTCACAGTCTTCCCAGAGGAGAAGCTGGAGCGACAACAGAAGCACTCTCTAACTCAAGGCAAACAAGCCAAAAGCCAGGATTTCTTTGAATCTTCATCCACTCTCACTAAAACCAATTCTTTGCTCCTATTTGCATTGCTTAGTACATATCGCTGCTATTAGGAAATGTCTTCAGCTTTGCAGTGCTGGACTTCTGCTAAGTCACAAGATCAGCCTGAAAGAGATTTAGGCAGACACTCACCTCTGAGTCAAGTACTCAAGACATGCTGAAGACTCCAAACTCATCGTTACTGACTGAAATGTTGGTCAGTGCTTCCTGGCAGTTGGCTCAGGAGTCCCTCCACCACACAGCAGCTGCTGCGAGTCCCAGCACCCCACAGCCACTGTAGAAGGGACTTCACTGCCTTCTGCTGCATAGAACTGTCTGTCCATAAATCAAACCCCCATTGCACAAACATCCAAACACCATGTGGTTGACAAGTTTTATGCCTAATAAGAGTATTTGAAAGCACAATGCCACTCTGCAGCAGCAAAGGGCTTCAATCCCCCACCAAGTAACTGAACACAAGCAGCACTGCACAGATTCGTGGTACTAAACAGCTTTCTGCCAGACTCTAAGCAGACAAGACAAGGAATGTAAAGAGCTAAGACTCACAGGAGTGTTTTGTCTATGACTTGGCAGGCTAACATTTAGGACCTCTAAGATGGAGTCCATACAAGACTACACAGGAAGCAAGTATAAATCTTATTTCCTTAAATATAGTTACTTGTATTTTTAATTGGGTTTTGTAGGGTTAGGATGCTGGCCCCCAGAAGACCGATCAAGGAGATTAGTGCAGGCCGTTGGGATGGCTCAAGACTCCATGTTGTCTCCATAGAAATTGTGACAAATAGTCAAGGTGGGAAGCCTCATGGTTAACGGTTCTCACAGGTGGAATGTGTAAATAAATTCCGTTCTCATTAGAGAGAGGGAAAGGGGGACCCAAGTGCGCACACTTGGGACCCTTTGGATATAGGGCCAACAGGCCCAGAGGGCGGGGCTCCCCTCTTCTGCACCGACATGGAAACCTCGCTGTGCAGCAGCTCTGAGAATAAACCTCTTTACACATAAAGACCATGGCCAGCCTCTGGCTAGCCTGCGCTTATCTTCGAATCATAGTTTTCAACAGCAATGTAAAATAGGGAAAAACTTAAGACAGAGTATGTCACAAAGAGGAATTCAAAGCTTACCTGCACCTACCACATAACATGCACATTAAACAGGTACAAAGACAAGCCAAAGATCTTTACAATACGTAAGGGTCAAGACCAATGGACAGATGTTGCTTAGTAAGTGACCTATTCTATATGTTTATTAAGGGTTCGGAACAGTGGTACCACTATTCTACATTAAATTAGTCATATCTCTCATTGCAAAAGCTGCCTGGATTTTAGCAATTCATCTGATTAGAGCCAGAATCTTGAAATTGCATCATTGTTTAGCTGTGGATATTCTACCTGCCAAGAGGAGGAATTGAGATGGGGAGTCAGATTTTTATCTCAGGTTTCATTTCAGCAACTCCCATGAAAATGTATGGGCAGGCTCTATAGAGACTCCCTCTGTGTCCATACAGGTGTACACCTTTCTATCCTACCAGTAAACCACGCCACAGTGCCTGCTCCATTCTTTATGGCCTTTATCTTGCAAGATTTATCTCTTAATTACTTTATGTGAAGCAGTAAGCAAACATGGGCACACTGTACCAGCTCCCTGACAGACTGACAAGCCTTGTGCTCTTGGCAGGTTGGCACAGACAACTAAGTTGGGAAGAGATAAATGCATGGAGCAGGATTGGAATATTTCTGTATTAGCAGTTTATCCTCAGCTGAAACAGGATGTGTCTCAGCCATAAGTGTTAAAACAGAAATATGATAAAACATAGTATTTGTTTTATCCTTGCTGCTGAGAATGCCCGTTTTGTGTGAGCAGCAAGGCAATAAGAACGTAGAAAACTGGGAGAGAAGCAAGTAGTTGCTGTAACTGGCAGCTGCAAGGCCACTGATCCTGGCTGAGGAGCTTAGGAGCAAGCTCAACTTCAGATGTGAGCTAGAACTCAGGTTTTCTTCAAGTGGTCCATTTTTAATTACATACTTATCACCAGGCCCAGAATTAGTTAAACTGTTTAGCATGAAACCACTAGCAGATGCTTAAAGAAAGAACATAAACCACAGGAGGGACTAATACAGTAACAACATGACAATTTACCTTCAGTCTCACACCCTGCTCTGCCCTCTCTACTATTTGGGATTTTTCTCCTGCCCAGATACAGCAGTGGGACCTTAAGAGTACCTTCCACAAGGCTAAAGGAAAAGCAGCAGTCTTGACTCGTCCAGCACCATGTTGAAAGATATGTGGATAGATTCTTCTTGCTCCTTGGTCAGGTGTCCTGGGAGCAGGGAGCAAACAGCATCCTTTTCTTGTATTCGTCAAGGACTCAGGTCTGGGTGTTGTCAGAAGACAGACTACAAGAGGAGAACCTTCAAAACTTAAACTCTATTTAGTGTTTGAATTCCAACTAATTTTACAGCCATTCAGGCACAGTCACATTGCATGGAATCATGCAATCATCAACTGTCCTGAGTTGGATGGGACCCACAAGGATCATTGAGTCCAGCTCCTGGCCCTACACAGGACATGCCAAGAGTCACACTGTGTGCCTGAGAATGCTGTCCAAACACTTCTTGGGCTGCCAGGCTGGTGCTGTGACCACTTCCCTGAGGAGCCTGTTCCAATGCTCAACCACCCTCTGGATGAACCTTTTCCTAATATCCAACCGAAACCTCCCCTGACACAACTTCAGGCCATTCCCTCAGGTCCTGTCACCTATCAGAAATCAGAACCTGCCCCTCCACTTCTCCTCATGAGGGAGCTGGAGACTGAGTCATACTATAGCCATTCATAAATAAAAAAGGAAGTCTGCAGTTAGGGGTTGGGTTTATTTTAGTGTCAGCTGCTGAGTAAAGTTTTTGGACCACAGAATTAGATCTAAAAGCTCTAGGTTCCCAAACCCATTTTTCCAAGAATTACTAAAGGGAACTTACTGAAATGTTCTCATTTACTTTTGTAGACTTAATGTAGCTGATATAACATTATTCTGTATCTAGTAACAGTTTATACAGAGACATATTCTGCTTCAGCCAGCCATCTTCTCTCCCCATTGCATACACACACCACGTCCTGAAATGCAGCCTTGAGGGTGCCAGTAACGCAGGGTAGACATTTTGTAACCCTGAGAAAGCGTCATGCCATTACTTGTTACCCAATATTTAAGACTGGTGTTTTCTGTCCTTCAACGCTAATCACACGTAGCTATTTTGTAATTCACTTACACTTTTAGGACTCCAGCAGAATCTGAGAAGGGAGACAGTTACCTATAAGGCAGAAAACTGGAATAGATTGAAGACTGGTTAAGTGGCACCTGCCAAGGTAGACAGCCATCCTGCAGCATGTCATTGAGGTGGGGAAGGAGTATAAATCAACTACCCATTTGCAAGGGAAAGAAATTATTTACAAAGGATGATTGATAACAACCCACTGCCTCTCACCAGCCCCAGGCCTCTTTCATAAGCTCCCTCTCATGCCAGTTCTATTTCCTGTGGGTTCTTTGGCAGTCATGGAATGAGGGAAAGGTTTGATAAACCTTACACCACAACAGAAAAATAGCTGTAGCTATTGTAGGACTGCTGTGCAGTAACGTAGCACTGCTTCTCAATATTCAACACTTAACTAGAGAAGCAAAATAGCAAGAGTCAACAATTATAACATCAGAATAATTACAAAGAATTTTTTCAACATCTGTAATCTAGACAAGTAGTTGGGAAACTTTTCAATAACTCTTTCTGAAAAGACATGTCTGCAGAGTAAAGATTTTCTTCACAGGTTCTTCTCTGAAGAGGCTGATACTTCTTTCCTCCCCCTCTCCAGAAAAAGCTAGAGAAAGTGTTTCAGTTCCCATAACCTCTCACTGTTTAGAATATGAAATGTGCAGAACAATTAGATTTTTTCTTCATTGGCTTCAAGTTTGAAAACTTTGACATCTATATAACAAACAAGTGGAGTACAATTAGCATATGTACTCATTATGCCTGAAATACCACTGAACTTCTGCAGCAGCAGCATTAACTCTTAAAAAAAAAAAATCAGAAAGAATATGACCTTTATGGGGAACAATTCTTTCACTAGAAATGCAGGATAACTATCCCCCATCCCAACAGACAGCTGAGATTCCACACCCTGTTTAATATAATGACAATTGGATCAACACCATAAGTTTATCATTCCAATTTTGCTCTTATGAAGGGGATGTGTTGTTTCTGTGTGTGCTCCAACACTGGGGTGAGCACATGTTCTCAGCCCTCCTCCCAGAACAGGCTGGTGTGAGGACTGGCTCCCACTCCTAATCACTCTCCCTGTGTAATGCAGAGATGATTGCTAACCTGAAAAAAGGGAGGGGCAAGTGCTGAACATACACTTGCACCAGAAACGTAATTCAGTTAAAACAAAACCTGATCAATCCAATAACCATCATGTAAAATCCACTACTTTTACATTCAGTGCATTTTAGATAAGAAGTATTTAGTATTCATCTTTGAAAAATTCAAATTTTTGGATCCAAATAGTTACTTCTTACCATCATGAATCTTGAAGACTTTTCCATTATTTTGAAATTTGAAAAGCACAGTAGCCTTATAGGAAAATTTTAATAGAACAAGAGCTATTTTATTCATATAACTTCATAACAGTACTGATGCTTCCATCACAACACTTAACCACAGGCACAGCTCAAAAACCAGGTGACATTTACATGCATCTACCAGTATTGTAACTGGTGGCTTGTACACAGTGTTTATTTTCTTGCTTATGGTCAAGACTGGACACAAGGTATTTGTTGGCAAAAGATAGAACAGCGTAACACTCTGTTCATGCCTTAGGAGATGTTTCAAGAGGTATTGGCATTTTTTTCTCATACATCAACTGGCATTTTTTGGAACTTTTAAATTTTAGCTTCAGGGGGATAAGAGAACTAAATGATTCTTGTACAAGTTTTTGTACTCCAGACACTGTAGTGCTTCGTAAGTAACACAGTCCATAATCACCAAGTAGCCATTGTCATTGCTCAACCCAACCAGCATGCACAGAGTGAAAGCCCACAGTGAAAAGCATTCAATTAAATTCTTTTTAATGACCTGCAAGTATTATAAGAACACAAAGAACGTATAAAAATGAAAACTTTATGCTGAGTGTCCTTTTAAAAGCTAGCAGCACAAAATACTTATTGAACAGACCAGACATCTGTTGCCTCCTGAACAGTAGTACATCATTTTGTTGTCCATGTTTTTTGACTCCCAAGTTTTGCAAATGCTGATACATCAAGACTTTTACCACTGCTGCACTGTTCATATAAAGTCTGAAAGTTAAACACACAAGTATTCAGGTGAACACAGTTGTATTTCACATGGATTCAAACTATATAACAAACATTACCACTTGAAAAAAAAAATCGCATACTGAAATAGTCCATATCAAAATTTCTCTCTCAAATCAGAAAATAAAAATACACTTAAGACAGCTTAGTTATACCAGTTGAAATGCAACACAGTGACTAAAAGAAAATACACACACCAACTCAGCAGTCTGAGCAAAGTTATACAGGTTCACAAGTCAGCAGCGAATAAATGAGTTGCAGAGATCTAAAACTGAGTTTACTCTATTGTCTTCAAAATGAAAACACCAGCATGGAAAGAGAGAGGTATTTGTGTACTCAGGGCATGTAAGCTTTGCCTGAGATACTCAAATATCCTTAAACAGCCACATCACCATATTGTTAAAAGGATAACTACTGGCTCACCCTCATATTTAAAACAGGTCAAGTACAACTAGCACTGTAAGCATGAACTTCTTTAGATTTACTATATACTGAATTTCCTTTCCTCCCCATGAAAGCAGCTTTGCATTCTCAACTTCATATGTATTTTACAACTATCACTTCTTCTGAGGGATAGGTAGAAAGAACAGAGTTGAAGGTTTATCAAGCTTCTCTTTCAGGCAATAAATGGAGAGGCTGCAATACTTCAACATAAGGGGATTAATTTACACATAGCACTGCATTAGCAGTTCAGCAACTTCAAGGAAGCAGGAACAGTTGCAGTCCAAAACCTTGAACACTTGACAGATCAATTTAGATAATTTCTTCATAGTGAGTTCTTAAATTAGCAGACCCCTGTTTTGGGGCAGCTTATAAGTGAAGCAGATGTACAGGGAGGTGGAAAGGAAAGAGAAACCTAAAAGTCAAGATTACCAGCATCCTTTACAACCCTTACAATACAGAAGAATGTAGAGAAATTCTGCATACTTCCAAAGAAAAGGACTCACATATGCAATGTTTTTCCTGCTACGATTAAAGATTTGATATATGTATTGTTTCAGCTTTCATTATCAAGCATTCTAACCTTTGTTTGCATGAGCATGTACTACTGTACAAAACAGAAAAGACAATTTACTTACCCTCGCAGCTCTAGAAATAGAGTTGGGAGAATTCAAGCCAACAAGCTGGCCAAGGATACGTTTCATTTCCTCTGTTGTTCCTTTAGCATTTGGGACACCTGCAGTTAATTTAAAATTATGCTGAAATTATATACATTACCAATGTATAAGTTACCAATGCAGTTTGTAAAAGGTTTAAGAATTGAAATACTGAAGTGTTTTCTGAAGCAGACATAGGCACCAAACAAAACTGAGTCATGGCAACAAGTGCAAAGTGCATATAAGAATGAAGCTTTTTTTTTTTAAGCTGAATTATAAATACTATTTCATAAAAATGTATTTTAAAATAAATGTACCTGTTTGACAATGACTTTGAATTTGGACATAGGGATGGACCAGCAACTCCGAAACAGATATTCTTTGTTTAGGATTTCTTATTAAACAGCGCTGCAAATGAAAAAAGAGGAAGTATGCTTTGCCTATAAATTAAGAATTTTCCTAGAAATTAACAGTCAGGATCTTTAAAAGATGCTGTAGATGCATGCCAAAACTTCTTACTGTCAAGCCACGTACTCAGACTCAACTCACAATATAATAATAATGTAATTGTATCCTGTTTAACTCGAGTAACAATGTAGAAAAATTTGAAATTCAGAACCTACAGTATCCTTTTAATCTGAACCACACAAAATGGCATAGATTTGAAAGTTAATGAGATAAGTGTTTCTGGATTTCAATTTGTTACCTGTTGAGCAACTCAAAATAGGTTTCAAGTAAAAGCACAGACCAAGTTTCAAAAGAGGCAAATATGCAGGGTGAGGGAAAAGGACGTTGAGTACAAGAGCGACAGTATTTACTTAGGAAGTTTAGCCAAAAGGATTAAGTCAGACTGCTTTAAGTATTTACTTATTTGGTAAGCAAAAATAGACTTTAATATGGAAACTATATGAAGTAGCTGTAGCTCCATAAAGTCTTCTTTTGGAATAAGACCTGGTACTACAAGTAGCAGTGAGCATTTATTTGTGGAAAAAAATCTCTCAAGCACAACTCATTCAGTTTTAGAAAATATGCTTTAAATAAAGAAATTGCCATTAGTTAAATCAAAATTAATTTTAAGGGACAGTTACCTTCAGCACATCTTGAAGATCCTTCTCAGCAATATCTGGGAATTCTATTTCATAATTAGGATCAACTATAGCATGCATTTTATTAAGGTGACTTGTTATATGTTGAAACGGAGTCCTTCCATATGTCATACAGTACAAAATGCATCCCAATGACCACACATCGCTTTTGGGACTTATCTAATATTAGAAAAATAAATTGAAGATTAATCTCTACATAAGAAACTGCCCCTTCAGTCAATTTTTCATGTAATTCTACAGTTTCCATTGGATAACAGATCTTCATAACTACCACACAAAATCACCAAGACAGCATACCATTATCTACTAAGATAGTGATGTGGCTTCCTTCACTGATATTCCACAAGAAAGCTATTCTTATTGACTATTTTTGAAAATTTAACCTACTTGAAGAAGTAACTTAAAATAAGTTAGTCCTTAACAAGTCAAACAGCAGGATTCTAATTTCAGATTTAAAAATAAAATACAAGTAAAAGCATACTAAATTAATTCAATCCAGAAAACAGTGAGACATCACAGCTATGTCCAAAGTGGAAAGCCACAGTTCAGTTCCTCTGGGTTTAAAGGATTCAGATCTATATTTCAACTACCACACCCAGGCTGTTCCTTGCAGGATGACTTTCCACTTCTGTTGAAGCTGAAGCACTTGAAGAAAAGCGCAGAGTAGGGGAGAGAAAGGAAGTGGGGTACGAAGAACACAGAGAACCTGACTCCCAGCATAGATTTTTGCTTAGATGAGCTGAGCTCCAGAACAAGTCTACACTTTGCATGCAACTTTAAAAGTACAAGAAAGGCAAAAAGTATCATCCTTAACAAAAGAAATCCACTTATAAAATATTCTAGTCTCTGTTTACAAAGACAAGATTGTTTCATAACATAATACTTAAATTCAACCGTTAAAAAGTTAGTCTTCATGTACATGCATATACATATAGATTTTAAATACTTTTTCACTAAACTACGTACCCCTCAATTGAAGGTTGACTGCCAGTGTAAAAAATGCTTTCCCCTTCAGTACTTTTCTCCTCATTCACATTCCAGTGCCCTGATGATTTTATAAAAATTTCTACAACATACAATACCCTAAAATACCAGACTTCATTGTATCAACTTTTCCAAGACCTTATTAGGTATTACTCAGTATTTGCAAAACCTGCCTCTCACATAAAAGAACCCAAAAATATTACAACAAGCATCATCATAACTTGTTGCTTAAGCAAACTTACTAATAGAAGTCTGTATCAGAAAGCAAATGTTCTTGCTTTCAGAAAAAAAATTTTGAAGCCGAGGTTATTTATGCAGAACGCAGCCATGTAGCAGTGAGCAGTGCCATAAGAGCTTCAGCAATTTTTGGCAGAACAAAGCTAAAACAAGAAGGTATAAAGCAGTAAACAGGCAATCAAAAAGTAACTGAGTACTTATTCTCTCACTTGACTCCATCAAAGTTCCTCCCAGAAATACACCCTGAAAACTCTAGCCTGGAGTGATTTCAGAGGTGCACAGCACGGCGGGCCCTTAAGATGCTCAAAAGGCTTTTGTCACACCAGTCATCAGTACAGCCTGTGGTATGTGAAAGGCTCGTGTATTTCACTGTACCCTATATTGTTGTTCAATGCTATTCACACTGATAAAGTGGAACTCTTGCATTTCTCCATAAAAATGGATTTTAAAATATTCCTGTGCTTACTATCAGTTTAGACACTATCATTTTATTATCAGCTCCTCCAATGCCCAAGCCTGTGCATCTGTTTTACTTTCAATTTTACTCATTAATTGAGCACTTACATTTTTCTACACACCATCTGCAAAATGCTTTTAGGTAGTTAGGGGGACTAAGCTTAACTTTCCACCTCTGCCCACCATCATCGTGGCAAAATGAATTTTTTCTTCTGTTTGAGTTTCAGTGGAAGATTTTGAGAAAACCAAATCTGAAGATACGTGACTGTATTACTTCCTTCTTAACATGAAGGGAATAGGAGGAAAAAGACCACATTACCTTTGAACGAGACTTCCCATTTTCTCCATAGGAAGACATATCTTCTATTGCTTCAGGTGGCATGTAATTAATCGTGCCAGCCTAGCCATAAAAATGTAAAATTATTCATTTAAGTAAAGCAAGCATAAATTTATTTAATAAAAACTTAGATTTCTGTCCCAAAACACTGAAAAGCATCTTGAAAATTTGTTTCTATTAAGGCTGAAGGCCACAGTTATTCTGTTCATTAAAAACATGTAAAAATCCATATATACACATATAAAACCATTCAGCATAAAATTTCAATATTAATTGAGGTTATTACAATAATCAAAATTATCAGCAGGTACTATAGCACTTGACAGAAAGATGTACATGAATTTTCCAGAAGTATTTCACCTGAGAATCTTTAATGATACTTGTCACATCTGGCTGCATTTGGTTCGCAATGCCAAAGTCAATTAGTTTTAACATTCCATCAACTATCAGAAAGTTTGCTGGTTTCAGATCACTGTGAATAATGCCTGTAAAAGAGAGTTTAAAGTCAATCCAAGTTACAACCATGAGGTTTACCTTTACTCAATTCCCATAACCCTTGCACGGAGAGAAGGTACAGAGTGGTTTTATTTGGCCAAACCCACATTATTCTCTGCAGATTTCATAAAAATGCTTCCATTTCTTTCTAAACAGTTAAGACTTGCATGAGTTTACAGTTAAAATTACTCCTTATTCAAATCTGCAGGCAGCCCAGAACAGCTGCAAGCGATTTGAGTTGCACAGTTTGTCTCAGTTTGGGACAGCCCCTCCAGCTCTCTGTGCACACTGCCACACTGAACTGCTGCTCTGGAGCAACTCAGTGGCCTGTCCATGCCTGTAGCTCTCTCTTTAATTAGCTAAACAGGTACTTAAAATAAAAGAATTATATTGCTTAGTCTGATCAAAGGTACCATTCACTGAGGAATACACACAACTGACTTCTCAGAAACTCTACATGCACCATTTAATATGAATTTTGGTTATCTACATAATCAACCAACACATATTTTACAAAAATCAACTTCTTTTTTCAAAGACATCACATGTATATATGTACCCTGAATTTCAGTAGGTTTTGTTGTTTGCTATATTATTCAATGCTCTAGTCCTGAAAATAGGTGATGCTTTCTGCTATATGTTCTAGTTTTCACTTTATTCTTAAAAAGGAAAAGATCCAAGTCTGCCCTCTCCTTTTTGTTATACAGCCACACGAAATACAGATGCATACACTTTAATTACATAGGTAAAGATGAAAGGAAGGCCTGAAGAAATCTAAAAAAAGATTAAACACTTTGTCAAAGTAAAGATGACAGAGCTGTGTAATAGCTGTCATTAATGTTAAAGCTACTTTTGCAGAGAATGAGTGGTTAAAATTTGACTCTAAGAGAGAACAAGTAGAATTGAGAGTATACAATGTAGTCTAATTGAGAAAATATTTTCTGGCTGTTTTAAGAAAACAGAAAGCATTATGTAAACAGTGATATTTTTAGATCCCTTTTGAGTTAGCTAAGTCTACCTCTGCATCAAGATTTACCTTTGTCTTTTGATTCACTGATTTGATTTTAAATACAGTAAATACCCAGCTTTGAAGATCTCTAAGCTTACACCAACACTAAAAACAATACCACCTCCAAAATTAAAACAAATTCATATTATCTGCCATATAACCTATACAAATACCTAGAATTATTTAAGAGTACCATATTCATGGATTGTGTGAACAGCTTCCAGCATATTTTTCCAATAGCTCTTTCGTTCCAATGGATCAATGTTCTTTTTCTTTTTAAGCCAGCTATTGAGATCAATATTTCCACACTCCATTACCATGTAGATATGCTGTTCAGTAATTTCACTAAAAATAAATAAGTATACTTATGTTAAAAGTGAAGACAGATCTTTTTATAGAGAGATGGTGGTTAAATCAAATTAGTATTTACTGACTAGCCATAAAGGCGGATGATCTTATCACTGTGTTGCTGCAGTTTACTCAAATGAGCAATTTCATTCTTATAGCTCTGAACAGTCTGTTGATCAGCTTCCTGTAGATTCACATATTTGACAGCATACAGCTGCTTCTTGTCATTCAGTACTTGAAACACCTGCAAAACAGTATCAGTTAATAACTTCATTCATCCCTAGTTCTGATTTACTATGGTCCTTCATCTCACCTCAGCCAGAATATCAAAGAAGTCTACCTTTTCAAAAGGAAGAAACAATACAAAGACATTCATACAAGTCAACATGAAAAAAAAAGAAAGAAGACACTAGTCACAAGAGAAACAACCCTCTATCAGAAGCTATCTTGGTGCCACATTGTATTTCAGTAAGTGTAGTACATCATGAGTCCCAAGTGTTCCTAAGATTACAAAATACCACTGCCAGAGATACAGGTTTGATCTGCCCTCACACATTCGTTTTGTCACACCAAAATCATCTGGAGGTTAGACCACATGGCACATAAGAGGCTGAGAGCACAGACTCTGTTCAGTCTTACGATGAGAAGGCTGCAGGAAATCCTGTTGCTGTTTTCAGCTATTTAAAGGGAAGGTATAAGAGATCCATCGAATCCATTCGAACCATCGAATTATGAGATGCAGCAGACATAGCTAACAAGAAGGAAAATTACAATTGGATATTGTGAATTTTTTTCACTGTCATGTAGTCTAACAGGAAAACCCTTTGTCCAGATAGGCTATGAAATCTCCAGCCTTGGTGATAGTCAAAACTTAAACGAAAAAAAACACGAGCAACATGCTCTATTTTAGCCCTGTTTTAAGTAGACTATGAGACAGTGACACACAGAGGCTCCTGCCCTCCTACTTTATTCTACAACCACACACTGCCAACACAGAGCTCTTTCTGGAGGTCCCTGCTGACTGGAAGCTGGCTAATGTTATTCCAATTTACAAAGGGTGTGAGGGAAGACCCAGCAAACTACCAACCTGTTAGCCTAACCTCAGTTGCTAGAAAAATTAGAGAGGATCATACCAAGTACTACTGAATGCAATGATCAGGCATAATCAACATGGAGTCACAAAGGAAAAGACCTCTTTAAGGAATTAGTTAAATTAGCTGTCCTTAGAACATATCCTCCTAGAAACCATGCTAAGACACATGGAGAACAGGGAGGTGATTTGAGAGAGTCAGCACAGTTTCACCAAGTGCAAGTCCTGTCTGACCAATGCAGTGGCCTTCTGTAATGGAGGGACTACATCAGCAGACAAGGAAAGAGTTACAAATGTCATCTATCTGGATTTCTGTAAGGCCATTGATATATTCCCCCACAACATCCAGCTAAACTGCTTATGCTGTTAAGAAAATAAGGAACTATAACAAAACCAAGAGATTTTGCCAAAATTGTTCCCCAAGCTCCCATGACCCCAAATCTCCTTATAAAAAGCAGCTCACTCACCACTTCAGACATAGCTACAACTCTACTTACACAAGTTACAGAAGTAGTAAGAGATGGTCTGTCTCTTTCAGGCACTCTCGATCAACCTTCCAAGTCACCCATTTCCCAACAATGTAACCACACTGCTCTAAAAAACAGCCTCTCAACATTAGGATGTACACAATGAAGCACATCTCTTATAACAGAAGGGCTGATTCTACTTGGAATTTTAATGCTCATTCTACCATAGAAATTATCTTCAAGAGCAAAAAGTCTAAGCATAGCACTAAACCAGCAAAGTTCTAGATTCTCTGGGTCAATCACTTTGTACATGTTAGCACTAGGCATTCATTAGTTTACTTCAACATGTATGCTTACAATGAAATTGCTCCTGTGTAAATGAGTGACTGCCTAAAAGGATAAAGGAGCATCTTACCTTACTGGAGCCTCCACTACCTATTTGCTTTAATACTGTATAAACTCTTCCATTGATGACAAGACATTCATGTGAAGGTATAGAAGCTGGAACCTGTGTACATAGAGAACAAGTGAAAAAATAAATATTGGTATACATGCAACAGAACTTGGTAGAGCTCCACTGTTTATTAAGTTAAAATACTTTAAGCTGTCTTGGTCTTCCTGAGCAAGATAAAGTTATTTACAAGCAGTAAAGAAACTTTAAATGAAAGCTAAAAAATCCCTATAACAAAACTATTCATATGCTGATCATCACTTGGCATGTAACATCATTGAACTCTTGTAAAGGGTGCCAGTGCTCTTCATACTGGAAATCAAGGAAAGGGTACTCTTCAGTAAGGCTTCCCAGATCATTAGAGATACCTCCCTCTTTTCATATAATGTCAGAAACTATATTATCTAAGAGATTTCAGTCCCAGCATGCAACCTAGGGGAGCTGTACTCAAATCATCTACCATTTTATGTGAAGTTAATTACTAGCTGGAAGACTCCAGTGCTGTGAAGTTGAAACAACCTGTATTGCCTGTATCTGCTACACCAAGCCTCAAGTTTTATTTATTTATTATAGAAAGTCCTCAAGTTTTATTTATTAATTTATTAATACTTATCCTCTGAGAGGAAGCTTAAACATATCTCCCAATTCCATCTACAATTGGGAAGAGTCCTACCTGCAGGTGCAACACATCTAAGGTAAACCATTTTTACATGCCAGGCCATGACAAATGTATCAAAATTTGTGAAATCTGACAAAGAGTAGAAATGCTTCATTCTTTTGCCTCCCTTAAACTCAAGGTTTTCAACACACACTGCTTCTCTTTAGTGGTACTGCTCTGTAGTGGGTAGTACCACTGTAAAAGCACTGCAGAACAAAAATAGATACTCTAGTTCTTTCTTCTGTCATTATGTAGGATCTGTAAAAGGCTCAGGTTGCAGACAAAGACTCTAGGGTTTTGACAAAACTGAACTGATTTTTCAACAGCTCACTTACTTCGTCTAAATTCAGACACAGACATGAAGAAAGTTATCTTGAGAATAACAGACTACTTTCTCACTCATCCAGACAGACAAACAGTAACTTCAGATTAAAAAAAATATATACACACATTTATTTTACCTAAAGTAGTCCCCAATGAAATTATGTACTGAAAAAACGACAGAAGACAGCCTAAAATTGTTACCTGCAAGCCAACTTGATTTTGAAATGGAGTTGCTGGAGTATGTGGTAAATAGTATGGGAACTGGCCGTAGGGAGTAGAAACTTGATATCCTGGTAGAAACTTGTCCTTTACGACTGGTGTGCTGAAACTAACAAAAAATATGAACAATATCTGCATTTAGTTGTATTTTTAAAGGTGATTTTACAAACAAAGTTGAAATCTTCAGTGCTTCTTGAAACTTAAACCCTACAGACTAGCAAGAACCCACAGCCTCCACTTCGTTCAGTAATTACCATTATGAAGACCACTTCAAGTTCTTGGTTTAGAAGTCCTTTTAGAAGTACACTGAAACTGTAACATATTTAGAAAATACTTTTTAAAACACTAGCTCTGTATCTTCAGGCACTAGCTGGCACTTTCCAGTAACTGAAAAGTGAATAAACTATAAAGCTAGAAGAGCTGACCACAATAGGATTTGAGCCACAGCTACTTCTCCAGCTTATTGTTATACAGTGAAAAACTTTTTCTTTTTAAAGTAAGCATATTGAGACACACAACTTCAAAATCCCTCCCTATGGCCTCGAGAGCTTTAGCTACATTGTATATGAGTGAAAAGATCACGCATTTAAGACTGTAAAAAAATTCTATGTTTTTTTTCCAGCTGTTCCCTTGATGTGTCGATCATCTATTTAGTTACACTACTGAAGATACTTTATTTTTCCCCACAGTACTTACAGAAACTAATGCCAAGATCAGAACTGGAAAAGAATGTATATACCTACTTTTTTTTTTTTGTAGAGTAGAATTACAGAAGTTTAAAAAAACAAAACCAGTCAAAAGCATGGTTCTCACTGAATACAGAAGCACTCAGCAATTCTGCTTATTTACCATGTACACACAAACTAACTAATGAGAATGTAATTTTTAATATTTCTGTATTATCAAAGTTTGAGCAAATCCAACCTACTCAAGGACTATTATCAAGGTCCTTCATGAGATGATGTGGTTCATTCCCTACATATATTCTAAATTCTACAGCTATGGAGACAGAGATCCTACCAATAGGAATAGTGCCTACTCAGCATACAACCTTGACCTATATGATTCATCCTAGAGACTTATGAAAATAATAAGTAATCATGTAATTAGAAAGATTTGCCAACACAGGCATAGGGGCTTATGCCTAATTTAAGATCACATGGATAAACAAATGCTACCATTTCCTAACTTAAGTGCTTAATTCTGCAAGCCTCTGGATTTCTTGAAGTACTTTTAAAAAACCTCAGACACTTGCATCATGGGAACCAGACCGATATACAGTTACCAGTCTAAAAAGTCTGTCAGCCACAAAAAAAGTTATCCAAAGGAAAGTGTCATGTGGCAGGGATGAGTGAAAAAGGTAAATGCTGTACACTAAGGACTTACTGATTTGATGGTGTACATCCAAATGCTGAAAAGCTGACAGAAAAGGCAGAGGTCCCTAAATGTGATCTGAATCTCTAAGTCTGGCAGTTTACAGAAGCACTTGGAATGTTTACTATCTGAACAGAAAAACTAAAGAAACCCTGTTAAAACCTGCTTAAGTCTTTCCACAGATCAACTACCATTTTACAGTAGGCTTACCAGGCCATATAATCATTAGATGTGGTGCTTGGTGTTCCATAAACATGTGATGGGTCACATTTCTTAGAAACAGCATCTGATGGTGATAACCCTCTTGGAACAGGATGACCAGACTGTTCAAAGTTCATTTGTTTTCCCTACAAAGGGCAAGGCAAGATATTATACTACACAAGGAGGCACAATTGAGAACACAGAAATAATTTCTTCAACATGAGAAGGCTGCTGCTAGCACATGTACTACATATTACTGTTACTTTACCTCTCTGTAGCAGCTTTTCTGTGACACTTCTTGAGTTGGACATTTATTTCTGGCACTAACACAGTTTAGCTTAATCTGATCCAAATGCTTTCTACAGCTTTCACCAAAACTAGATTGTTGCGGTTGACTTTCCAGATTCCTGGGCTCTGCTATTTTCAGCTCTGGATGCTGAACTTTATTTTCTGTTGAAAAAAAACCCAAAAAAACCACAACCACAGATTACTAAAAAGATTCAATATCCAATACTCAAAACAGCGTCTAACAGATGTATCCCACAATTTCTAGAATAATTTTACCTCATTTTCTAGATCAGACTAAAACACAGTTGATTTACTGGAATCAGGCCTTAAAAGACATTAATGTAGTCTTCAGGCTCCATATTCAGTTCAGTGTAGCAACATGGCAACTTTCTTCGAAATCTTAGGATACTACTGTAACAGTAACAGAGATGCAACTGTTTCCTTCCTCAATACACAGAATAAGACTATGTTCATAAATTATACTACAACATCCTGGGATATTGAGCAGATTTATAAGGCACTGAAGATAAGCTTATTTCAATACTTCAAATTAGAAGTCTTGTCTGTGACAATAGGCAACCTATAATCCAGTGTAATGACTGAAGCCAGAGGCTTAAAGGGACTTGGCACACTGTCTCCTGCTTCCTTATGCAGAATAGTAGGACACTGAATTGGTGGCATATGACAGCGCAGGCTGCAAACAGCACAGCTTAAGAGTGTCCCTTCACATGCTTGAAAACTTTGAGCGACGAGAAAGCAGCATCCCATGCTGAGCAGTTTAGTGCAATTCAGCTGCTGAAGGACTGAACTACCTCAAGCAGCATTTCACCTGGAAACTTGACTGAAGGACAAACGGGGAAAGTATGACCTGAAACCCAAACTGTTCCCAATGCAAGTCAGTGGGAAAGGTTTCACTGCACGACTGAGGGGACACTGAAGTTGAAAAATAAAAATCACCATTTTTCAACTGAAATGTTTTCTTTCCTACTATATATATATACTTATATAATCCTAAATCCAACTCTTGCAATATTAGAGATATTTTCACCTAATTTCTTCAGCAGGATCAGAAAGCCACTTAGGGAACTAGATTTCTGACAAAACACTGAAGTAACAAGAAATAGTAAGAGATTATACATTTATTCCATAGCCCATGGTGTTGGTGGTAAATGATTAGTAGAAACCTTCTAAATTTCACTAGCCCTCAAATACCTGCTATAAATCTAAATTGGTTGTAACATTTTCCAGGAAGACCTAACATAATGCAATCTCATGCCATCCCATAATCCTATGTGACTTTACACAATAGCCAAAATCCATGTATTAGACAACCCAACACCTACTGAAGTATTTATTTCTGAAATACACCAAAACTGGCTGTGCGTAAAAACTTTAAATCATTCTCCAAAAGTATGTTAATAATGCAGTAAAAATCTCAGCCATTCAAATGATAGCAGAAACTTAGATTTCTTTAAACAATAATTCCAAAACTGGCAATACAGTAAAGGCTAAAAACCATGTTTAATCCAAAGCATTTACAGTAATTCAAAGGATAATAGTATATTTGATTGACATTGGTATTTCATAAGCCTCTAAAACGTACATATTTGTTTAGTACAAGTGTGCTTCACACAAAAGGATTCCTGCAAAACAAGTTAAATTGAATTGCAACAAATATAGGGAAAGAAAGGTGGAAATTATCCAGGATTTTTTGCAGGACAGGAAAAAAGGGGCAATTTGCCTTTTGACAGTGTTTTAATACTTTTGAGAATCCTCATAAGTAACTGACAATAAAGAAAATTACTTATTCTATACTTTGCCTAAAAATTAAGATATATGCATATGCTGTAGTAAAACTTAGGTAAGAAAAACACTGTTACACAAGTTAACGCCCAAAGTGACGTACATTTAACATTTGTAAGTAAATGTGCATGGGGCAGTGAAGCTGATCAAAGACAACAGATACTTAACAGATGAAACCAAGACAAAGGCAAGAGAAGGCCAACCAAAGCAGAAACAACTCAAATAGGTGAACAATCCTAAAATAAAGACTCTGATACACAAACAGCAGCAGAAAAAGCTATGCAGAGTTTCACATACTAATGGCAAACAGGATAAAAAGCAGAGTGCTGAAAAAGCAATAGATAATGCAGATGTTCTGTATTCAGAGTGAATTCGGGAGCTTTGCAATTCTTTTAAGTGAAAGTGTCATGGTCTCACCTTTTTAAGCTTTAGCCAAAAACATCTCAGATTAGGCTTCAACAAACCAGATTAGATCTATGACATCTATAGGGTAAACTAGGAGCATACACAAGACAAGTCACAGGGGGAGCACACCACTACAATTGGTGTCTGTCTCAAAAAAAAAACCCTAAATGGACCCTTCAAGAAATTTACAGTCCTTCATTTGAATTTCTCTCAGCCAATATCTACCTTTTTTCTTTTTGGTATAAATTAGCACTTTTATCTGACAAACTGGCAATATTTTTCTATTCTCAAGATGGCAACTCTGAAACCTTCCACTGTTGCTATTTCAATGCCTATTTGTTATATGTATTGCAAGAGGTAAGAACGTGATGAATTAGCACTATATATTGACATTTTACTTCAATCAGCACTTCACAATTTTCAACAGTGTCAAGTTGGGATTTCTGTGGGTTTTCAGGTTGGTTTTTTCCCCACAATTATCAGATATGACACAAAACCCAAATTTTAATTAAATACTTCTGTTCCAATCAGACCAACTTTTGCTTTTTGAAAAACATTTTATTTTGCAATGCATGCTTTAAAAAAATACAGAACAACTATTTTCAGTACTTATTCTATGCCAAACCACTCAAACATTACTTTAAGAGTTACCTTCTCTTTTCTTCACAGGACTCGTATCCACCTTGGTTTTGAGAGTTAGAGTTGGTGTTGAATTGGTAGCTGTTTCTGAGCTGTTCTCATCCAACATCTGCAACTGTAAAGTCATTTTTTCTTGTAAAGACTAAAGAACATATAAAGCATCTTAAAAAAGAATTAAAGGAAAACTGAAGAGTAGTATCCAAAAGACATTTCCTTATGGTAATTTAATGGCAGATGCATGGCAAAGCAAATGTGCTTCAGACAAGAGTGCAGGGTACACAGACAAATATTACTGATGCTATTTTTAAATACATCAACACTCCATAATACAACTGGATAATGGAAATTCAAAGACCTAAAAGCTTTCTATTCTGGAGTTTTCTTTTACGGCATGGGGACATGGGACATGAAAATGCATGGCACACCTGAAAACCAACCTCCCTCAAAAGCTGTAATTTACAGCTCCAAAGAGCACTTAAAACTCAGTTAAATTGACTTTATTAAATAGAGTACATCCCATGCTAAAGGTCACGACTACAGCAGAAAGAGCTCCTGTAATCAAGTTGAAATCTGTTTATCCCATCATAAGTCATATGATTTCTAACACCCCTTCCATCAGATGTAAGGTTCAGAGAAAACTCTTTTTGAACGCCTGATTATGCATAACAATTTTCAAACTTAAAAGCCACAACGAATGTTTCTATCCACAAATGATTACTTAAAAGGGAAATCCTACCTTATTTCTTTCTTGAATTGAAAAAGGTGTTATTATCTTTCTTACTAATACCATAGGATAGCTGGAGTTCCTTTCATGTATTTTTAAAATATTTAAGTTACCTGTAAGTCTCCCAGGTTGTATGTACCATGCCCACTAGATTTCGGCTCTGATGGTGGAAAAGGTGCAACAAAGGCTGTACATTTGGAGCTGGATGTTTGCCTATTGAAGTAACATTGTTAATTACATCACATGCCAACATACAGTGTAGCGATGGCCTTTTTGTGAAGGAGATGCTAAACGTAGTTGTGTGAAGACTTTTGGCTACAAGCTTCAAATACACAGAGAAGCAGGTCCACTTGGGCAGTGAAGTGAAACATGAGGATTTAAAAATATTTTGAAAGTTATAAGATTGCCTTATCTCTAAAGACTGGACTACATAAACAAAGGTATTTTGAACAAAACCTATTTTTGCCTTAATATTCATTTCTTTTGAGCTTACTAACGAGCCAGAACAAGAAAATTATCTTTGCATGCTTTCATACAAAGAATCTGATTAATAAATCAGGAGAAGTTTACTGCAGTACCTGTTGCAACTATAATGACTATTTGTGTATAACCTTCACGTCAAATTTAACATTAGTATCTGACATTTCCACTATTCAATAAAAGCACCACTGAAAAGGAGTATTAAAATCTGTTGTGCTGTAGCAGACCCTATAACCATACCTCTTCATAACACTAGCCATAAGTGGGACATCTGAATTCTCCATGTCATCACCATCATCAGACAGTAGGTTAACAGGAACCCTCCCAAATGGGCAAACCTAGGAGAAAATTCAAAGTAATCAGGTGTGTAAAACCGAATAAAGAGTTAAAGATTTTTAAGAAAATGGTACATGTTTTACCTGGTTAGATTTGTTTAGTGGTCTCAATGGATTGTGGTAATTAACTAGGGCACGCAGTTCCTGTGATTTCTCTTCCCTGAAGGAAAAACACAAACTCAAGCAAAAAAAAAACCAACCACAAAACAAAATACACAACACTGTAGTGCACGTGTTTGGTTTCAGTTTAAATGATACGAAATTAAATAAGAAGTTAAGACATTACCCAAGTAAAAGTCTGGTAACAGTTGAAGAATTTTCACTAGAATCGTTCCTTTTCATGCTTCTGTGATTTCCACCTATATTCTGAAGTCCAGACTCCTGTGTACTTGATACTGTAGAGAAAACAGTTAGAATCACTCAGATAATATCAGACAAATTCAACTGAATTATTTTAAACAATTAATTGGGTTAAATTAAACCAGTTGATTTCACTGATAACAAATTTGAGAGTGGTCGTATAAGCTGTGAGAGGTCAGGGAATACCAAGGCAGGCAATGGCAAAAAGCTCATTCACCAGCCCAATCTTATTCTAGTAGAGAATCTTGCTTGATTATTAAAGATTTGGCAAAAAAGTTTATGACATTGTATATTAATCTTAAAATGAAGTCAACTCCTAGCCACATTATTAATAAACTTTATGAAAGTATACATTTCAGATATACTTTACAGTAAACAGAACCAGAAATCAAGTTATTTGAAAAATCATTCCCAAATAACCTCAAACCCACAAATAAACAGTTCAGAACAACATTTTCTTCCACATTACTTTTGCCTACAGGTGAAGGGTCATTTCTCAGAGACGAAGAAACCACAAGAACTCAGAATACACTCATGAAAATATATCAACACCTTAATGAACACATGTTCACATGTTGTAACACAGTTTAATTCTTCCTTTAGGGAACAACGTCGAGTACAAGCTATTTTAAGCACCTTCAGATAAACAATCTCAAACTCAGTCATTTTCCTAACAAACCCTTTCTAAAAAATTTCAATTAGTATCTGGTTATTTTGATTAAGATCTCTTCCATGCTACAAGATTTTTTTTTTTTAAAGACTATCAGATACCAAGGGATTAAAAAATAAAAAAAGTTAAAGAATCAAAGGCAAGAGGAAGTGTTCAAAGCCAGGTTGAATGGGGCTTTAAGCAACCTGGTCTAGTGGAAGGTGTCCCTGCCCATAGCTGGGGCTTGGAACTAGATGATCTTCCATGTCCCTTCCAACCCAAACCATTCTACAATTCTAAGATACTATATAATATGATCTTCTACATCACATAGGCCTTGTTTTCCATCAGTATAGAAAGTTATCTGCTTGACCAAGAGAAGATTCATGGTTATCCACAGCCTCTCAAGAAATCACAATTAAAGGACTTTCTTATATAGCATTTTACAATTTGGATCAGTTCAATAAAATGAATTTTACTTTTCTTTTGAATCCTCCCATATCACCCTTCTACTTTCAGCCAGAAGTCAGGCTTCTGGCAGATGAACAATGCAGTATTGACTATTTCTAGTACTGAATGTTTTATAAACTACTTATGCCAATAGACCAAACTACTCATTTAAATAAAAGAAGTGCCTCAATATACAATGTAGTTTTAAGTTTCTATTTGTTACACTGAGCATTGTTTTGCGTTAGCACATTAACAACCCAGGACTATCACCATCTCACAAACATATCCCACACTTTTTTCTTTTTTTCTCAAAGATTTTTTTTTTTACCCCCAAGCTTGCCACTGGACTCTCACATCCAGTTGATGATCTACAATACTTTCATTCTTTCACAGTCTGAGCTAGCCCATCTGCCACTCATGATACTCCTGACCACAGCTGGACCCTATGACCTAAGGGTCTTTTCCAATCAAAATGATTCTAAAATGATTTGATGACCTATGTTTCTTAAATACTAAATTACTTTTTCCCAACTAAACATGTTTGATTGCACCTGATATGTCAAATACTTCAGATTGCTGTGGATGAATGAAAGAGAAGAAATAGGAATTAATTAAACCGAAGGTTTCTAGATTGATGCATGGTTTATATTTGCATCACAACACCATAACTGCACATAACTGTCAAAAGCATTCTGTACAATCTTTTGAAGCTGTAAACAAATGTATTTACATATACAGCATTCATGTTCTCAGATAAAGAACTTTCAAAAGCAACTCCTTAAATGGAAATACAAAACAGGTAAGACCTAAATGCCAATAAATTATAATAGCCTCTATTGCTCCAAAGACCACAAAAATTCACTTAAATTTAGTGAATTAGGCCATGTAGAGTCCCAAAGTTTGAGATATTTCAAGTCTGGTGTTATTTACTTTTTAAACTTTTATCTTTAAATAACTGAATTAATACTTAGCATTTTTCAAATACCTAATTACAAACTCATATATAAATATATGAAAAAATAAATGAGCCTACTCTTGCCCCAAAGTTCACTGCTTCCTAACTGGCAGGCAGGGTTTTGCCATGTATTCTCTCACAGTTATTCCCTTAGCTTTGCAGCAACGAGTCAAGAATGTCAGAGAGAAATTGTGCAATCCATGAAGGGTATTCTACAATTTATTCTTCTGTGGCACAGTACATCAGCAGTGGCACTTACGATATCTATAGCTGATTAAGGCTAAACAGAGTAAGACAGAAAATGAAGTTTATTAAAAATTAATACCATAACTGAATATTATTACTAGTGTTCACCCTCAACTAGTGTTTCACTCAAAGGTTGATTCAACAGGTGCCAGGCAAACCTCAAACCACACTCCTGAAGATATAACCCTAAGGAAATTAAATCAGACCTATTTTACCTTAATTCTGTCCTTATACAATGCAACAATATGGAAGTGTTGGACACTGCTCTTGAAAGAGTTAGCTACACACACTTAAATGTTTAAGTCAAACCGTATTTTTTGCTCCATTCCACTCCAAACAAATGTATCTCTTGAAAACTTAAAAATCCAAGTGCTTGGCTATACCATAAATTCTAAGTGATCCTTATTGCTGGGTATATAACTTTTTAAAAGGAACAGTTATCTCTTGAAAACTTCAACTTTGTACTGATAAACACATGGGTTTTGTTCATCTGTAAAATAAAGTCAAAATGGATTATTTTTCCTAGATTTGACTTCACTGTAATGACAGTCAAAACTTCCCCAGTCTTTCACAAGACACACCTCCAAGTAAGCTATGCATGTATAGTTCAGTCTGTATGTTTCAGTTCTAATTCTTCTTTACCAACAGCAGCTCTTACTTCACACAGCTGTAAGTTTCCATTACAAACTACAAACGCCTAATGACAATCAGAGGAACATCCTCTGCAGAATGACAGAACTTACCATCCCACAGGTCCTGCAAACTACAGTCACTGCACTGAAGATGAAAATAAGTGTTGAAAGAATAAGATTCATAATATAGATCAATATGTCTGTTGCTTGAACAATAGAGATTCTGAGTTTGTGTCTGGAAGGGACAAACACTAGAGATTTTTTTTTCCAATCTAGAATTACAACATTCATAAACTCAACCAGTATTTTAAGAAACTGCACTTACCTGCTAAGTTCTCTTTCTCCTCATCTGAAAATAACTGCTTTTTTTTCAAATGAAAGTTTTGCAGAGCAGTTTCCAACAATTCCAGGGGAACAGCAGAGCACTCCACCGCTTTCTGAAGGATCTGTTTACACTTCTTCTCATTTTCTAAGTGGTAAGAAACAGAGTTAGAAATCAAGGAAGTTAAAAACAATTACACTGGGGCAATATGGGGGGTTTTTTTAAGGACATGGTTACATTCATGTTGTCTTAAATTCACTTTGCCTCATTCTATGAAGCCACTGTTCATTAGGGACTTCTCTCCTTAAATATCCATTTTAAGGATACTGCCTGGAAATAGTTATAAGTGAATCATGCAAGTCAATTTTTCACATTAAGTTGAATACTAAGTCACAAAAATATGCATTCTCAGTAATTTTTTTAGTATTATTGGAACTGCAAGAAAATACAACACATTCTAAAGTCCATTTTTTCTATAGTATCAGCAAGGAAATACCACCTTTGTGGACTTCCATTTAGATCTGATCAGTTAAAATTTTTATTATGTATATATTATAAAACCTCTTCAAAACATTTTTATAGAAATCAAATTTAAAAGCAGCTGTTGTTAAATAAAACATCACACTCCAGACAGTACTACAGTTAAGAAAAGAGGAGTGAGAAGCAAGGCTATTGTTTCATTACAGGTTGAGACATTACTAAATGCCATAAACAGAACGTTGAAGAGAGCTGGGATGGAGAAAGGGAGTGTTTTAACAAAACATATTGAAAGCAATCAATTTACGTATGTAAGCATGGACACATGCATCTATTAAAAAAGTAAAGTTAAATAAGAAAAGTGTACCGTAACCATAGTACTTTCCTTGGTCTAAAGAACATCTGGGCAAAATGGTGCAATGTTTTGTTACAGCTGTCAATGTCCCTGAAACCACAGATGCCCTTCTCCCTCAGTTCCAAAGCAGCAAAACATAAACCACTTTGTTCTTACATATATGCCACATACATATATACTTAAGTATTTCTTATAATCTGTAATAGTATATTGAAGGGCAGCATGTGTCTAGCACTCAAAACCCCAGTAGTAACTGAAGTTAGACATCAATGTCACCTGTAGTTCAGGCTGGGGGAAGTGCAGTGTAGATGTTCAGAACTTATGCTTTAAGTAACCTATTTTAAGAATATTAAATAAGTGATGTCAGACATTGAAGCAAGGAAATACCAAAATTAGATTAGCTATAATTTTATTTAAATCATTTTGTGCTAATTTGTTAGAACTTGTTTTTTAACCATATAGTCAAATATTGTTTTTTCTCCCAAATCATTAGCAAGTGGATAGGCTTTAAGAATCCTTAACCAGTACTCTGTGATCTACCTTTGGCTGTATTTAGTAACCACACATTGCTTCAACAAGACCTGCTACTCGAAAGTAATTCCTCCAAGTATTATGTGCCTCATTGAGTAAGAAAGAACATGACACCAAAACATGTATGTGAAAAATTAACTGCTTCATCCCCCTTAACAGACAAGGATCCAAGGCACAAAAGTAAAGCCAGAAGAATTTCTGAGTCTCAATCAGTCCACTTCACATACCAAAGGCCTGAATCAGCCACTTTGGCATACCATTTCCAATAGCCAAGAGTAGAATTTTGTCTATGGGTCATGGGTTCTGACCAGTTCACAGCAAATCTTCAACTACACCACCCAAGGCACCCAAGTAAGGACAAGTCCGTTCCTCATTTGAGTTATTTAAATGAAATTGTAGTCAGTATTTAGGTAAAAAAACCAAAACCACAACAAACAGAATGGCACCTTTATTGTATCACTCAATTTCCAAGTCATTAGTATTCAATTATTAAGAAATCAACATCAATTTGCCAAGTCTAATTTCAACATTTCAACTTGAGCAAAACTGTGAGCTAAGGAAGAGAACATACAATTAACTTTTTCTTCTTAATGTGAAGGGGAATACTGACAGGTGTGCCAAGGTGTGCCACACTGCTGAAATCACTGGGATAAAGAGGTAACAAAGCACAACCCTCCTTTCCCTCTGGCCTAAGCTGGACACACTCAGTGAAAAAAGGAACAGCACTCTTAAGTAACAATATACAACTCACATGTTCCACTAATCCTCTTTGAAGCACCCAGCAGGGACACTATCACTCCATACACATTACCAAATGACACCTAGATCAGCTCCAGGGTAACAGATACACATCAGAGAGCACACTGGAGATAGAACAAAGCCGATCATAACTGGCTTATTTCCTTTGGGATTAGGACTTCATTTTAGGGTGATTACTTTTTGTCAAAGATAAACTATTGCATGAACACATCCCATAGCTACAGGATGAATTTAGTCATTGGTAACCTGTAGCAACATTTCTACACTTAAATTACACAATAGGTTTTATTATACTTATTTAACAATACCTTTATTATTGCAGTATTAGTGTTTAATTTTCTCTTTAAATAAACATGCAGTATTCACTAAAAAAATTATTAGCTACTTTTTACTACTGTTTAGAAGTTCAATACTACAAGTTTATATTAAAACAAGACTAGTCACATAACTGACTTATGCATAACAGAAAAACTATGTAATTTCAAGACACAGTTAAAAAGTAGTACTGGAGTGAAAGTGTACAGACAAAATCACTACCAGTGGAAAATAAACAGAAATAAACAAAGGAATGACTAGTAAAATATATTCAGAATCCAGAGTGTACAATAGACTGATTAATTTCATTTAATTATTTATTGTAGCTAAGTCTGGTGAGAATTTGCCATACTAGGCAGTATACAACAGGTTGCATGATACTGGAAAAAAGAAAAAATGAAGGAAAACAAATCCCAAAAACCTCAAAATATATCCACCAAGCCTTTTCCTTTCAAACAAGAAAGTGCTTGTCATTCTGTACAGAGCAAACTATCAAAGGAAGAAATAAAGAGGATGACATAGATGACTGTTCAAATCACCCGTGGAAACAAAAGACACCCAAAAATACAAGCCTACAGGCAGCCAACGCAGCCTTGCTACCAAGTACCAGGGCAAGCAAATTGCATATTGGCAGTGTATTTTGGTTTAGTGAAAAACATACTAAGAATCTACAGATGCTGTTTGGTAGAAGAATTTCTTCCACAAACAGGCAAAGTATTAGAGCATCACTTTTCAATGCAGCAAGAGCCTTACTCAAAGCCTGTTACTGAAAGATCTAAGTTTAAAAAAAAATAGAAACTAATGACAATTCTTGCCTTGCTTGAAAGTTATTTCTAAAAAGGTAAAAAACCCATCATGAACTGTGTGCATATTTTCACTTTAAAAATGAACGTATGTTCTCAGCAAATTTCAATCCAAAAAATTCAGAATTTTTTTTCTTTCTGATTTAATACCTGTCAGTTTCCTTACAAATCATCTAAGGAGCAGAAGTTTGAAACAACAAAACCTGGAACACAGAACAGCAACACCAAACAAGTTTTTTTACAAACCTTGTGATAGCTCAAACTGTGCAAAAGCCACGTGCACAAAAGCAAATTTCTTGCAGTTCAGTCTGGCCAGATGAAATTGGTCTCGTGCCTCCTCTGGATCTTGAAGACTGTAAAGACAGCACATTAATAGTTACAAAAGTTGAGAAGCCTCAGAAACAAGGATGAAGTTCCATGAGCTGCATGAAGGTTTTAGATAATTCTGGAAAAGCAATCCACCTATAACTAAATATTTTCCTCTTCCTTAGAGCAATCAGTGAACTACAAATAAGCTAAGAATCTTAAAGTGCTAATAACTGAAAGATATCAGGCTGAATGTTTCCAAAACTCAAAGTACTCAGACTTCAAGCTATTTCGCACTTCATATTTTGTTTATTTTTGGCAAATTTTAATCCTAGTTTTACACTCAGCCATAGATCGCTAAGTAGGATAACGCTTGCACACAACACACCAACATTTAAATATTCCAGAGGAACTACAGTCTAAGTAAATACCAGTCAAGAAACAAAAGGCCTAAATCTACATCACTATGAAGTAATATATTTATGTTACATTTCAATGGACATAAGAAAAAAAAAAAAAGGGAGCTTAACACTTTTACTAGCAACATCCATAATCAAGAGATAAAGGGATTCCTTCCAAAGTTCCACCCTGGCTCAACAGGTAAGCAAAGGTACCACCTAGAAGTGGGGAAGAGCAAAAGACTTATAACCATGGTTCAAAATAAAAGTACAGCAAAATACAACATGGAAAGGTAAAGAGAACATATTTTCAGTAGAATTCTGGGGAATTAAGAATGAGAGAAGTTTCTCATAGTTTAGGCATGTTACTAGAGTCAAGTAGGTTTACTGAACTCAGCTCTGGTCATCCAAAGCAATAGGAGAGGCACAGAATAATCCATCTGCAGGCAAAGTCTGAGCAGGAGAAATTAAGCTGTAACATAAATTCCATTCACTTTCAAAGAGTTTATTAAAATTTCAGTTCCTGTAGAAAGCAGCAACAGGTTGGATAGCAATACACAGCACAAGACCTAACACGAGCCATAGGCACCAAGTGCCACACACTTGGTGGCAGTGTGCTACAGCCAGAAGCATTACACGAGAGCAGGCCTGGCAGTGTTGATGTACAATACAGATAATCAGACACAGAAGCACTGTTTGTCTTCAACTGCTTCAGGGTACATTGGAGGGTTCTTCAGACAACCTTGGTATCATAAAAGGTCAAAAGGTATCAGCACAGTCAGACTGCAGCTAAAGAAGATACCAGGACAATAAAAGTTCAGTGCCAGGAATGGAAGTTTCCCACCTACAGGTTGGGCAGAGAAGTGATTGAGAGTAGGCCTGGGGAGAAAACTTGGGGGTGATGGTTGATGCAAAACTCAACAGGAGCCAGCAGTGTGTGCCCACAGCCCAGAAAGCCAAGAGGAATCCTGGGCTGCGTTCAAAGAAGTGTGGCCAGCAAGTCAGAGGAGGGGATTCTGCAACTCTGCTCTCAGGAGATCCCACCTGAAACACTACGTTCAGCTCTGGGACCCCCAACGTGGAAGGGACACAGACCTGTTGGCAAAAGTCCAGACAACGGGCCACAAAGATGATCAGGCAGCTGGAGCACCTCTCCTATGAAGACAGGCTGGGAAAGCTGGGGCAGTTCAGCCTGGAGAAGAGAAGGTTGTGTGGAGACCTCATAGCAACCTTCCAGTACCTGAAGGGGGCCTACAGGGAAGACAGAGGGGACTTTTTATCAGGAACCATAGTGGTAGAACAAGGAATAATGTGTACAAACTGAAAGAGGGGAAATTTAGCTTAGATATTACTGAGAGGGTAGTGAGACACTGGAACAGATTGCCCAGGGAGGCTGTGGATGCCCCAACCCTGGAAGCATTCAAGGTCAGGCTGGAAAAGGCCTTGTGCAACATGGTCTAGTGGGAGGTGTCCCTGCCCATGGCATGGGGGGAGTTGAAACTAGATGATCTTTGAGGTCCATTCCAACCCCTTAATATTCTGTAATTCTACGATCAGTACAAAACAATGTTGATGCCAGTAGATACTAAAATCTCAAGCTATTGTCACTGCTTCCAAAGTTTGTGATGCTGACTTGCCTTTCCACCTTAAGGGGAACATCTGGGAGAACAGCAAACAGAATTCTACTGAAAAGCACATTTCTTCTCCCACCAAAGGCAGTATCATCAGAGTACCTGTTGGTGTCACTTAACTTGCAGTATTTGCATTGCTTTATAGCTAAAAAAAATAAACCAGAAGCACTCTAGGAAGTCTTGAGAGGAGAGGATTTTCTTTAACAGAAGCTAAAACCAAGCAGAGACAAAATACATAGTATTAGACAAACTGACAGCCAGGAATAGAGAAGGCAAGTGTGGAACACCAGGGAAATGTCAAACATCAAAAAAATTATATGCAATGAGTAAACATGCCTAACACAAAAGATCCAAATAACTACTCACTGATTAGCTTAACATTAATCTCCAAAAACTACAGACAACCAGCATTGTTGGGTTTTAGGTCCAATCAGCCAAAAGCAATTTCATTGCTAGTGTGATTACACATGTAGTTCATAAGTCTGCTTTCATATAAATAATTGATATTATATGCCATTCTGAATAAGGAAGTATTAGCTTATAATAAATGGTTAAGAACTGGCTAATATCTGAAAGTAATTTCCAAATGAGGAATCATCGTTTAGGGAGATGCTTATAGTGAAGTTCCATTGGGATTGATGCTATACCAGATTTTGGTGGGTACATTTTTTAAAAAGCTTTGGAGTGGGTTGTTCACCTTTTTAAAACAAATTTTCATTAGGCAAGTCAGGAAACATGTGAGCTATGGTATTTGCCAATTAAAAATATGCAGCAGAAGGCAAAAAGAGCCCATCTGAGCTACCAGTGAGATAGGTAGCTATTACAGTAATGCTGGCTATCAAAGTAGAAGGTATTTTAGGACAGATGTAGAGTGCATTTTAATAGTGAAACAAGACAGACTGCTCTCCCAAGAAGGTCCCTAGAGGCAATAGCAGTAAAACTAAAGATGTTTCAGAGAGACACCACAACTTAAACTGTTTCTACTGTTAATGCATTAACAAGCTACTGATAGCACCTTCAGTTTTGCTTTCTGCAATACAATGCACCGAATACTGAACATAGCTCTTGTACACATCTTAGAAGTATCCACCTTTCAAAACATGTTCTAAAGATCAAGTGGAAATAGGTCCAAGTGATTATGGAGGTAGAAAGTCTTTCTGAACTTAAACTCTCCCTCTGAGATAACAGATGTGATTTGATAAGAGAATCCAATCCCTATTCTGGAAAAGAAATTTCCCAAATTATGATCCAGAAGACTGTGTTAACAGTTTCTGTTCTGAAGAAAAGCAATTAACCTTTGAACAAGAACGACATCTCACAATGTATCTTTTAAGCCTTTCTGGAAGAGATCCTTCACTTCACTTACACAAAAACAAGTTACCTTTTCAAGACACTAAGGATTCACAAGCAGGTCATTATTCCCTCCTGTTTGTTTCTCAACAGGAGATTCAAGAGATTACTTCCGCTGTATGCTTTTAGCAAACAGTAATACAGCAAGATCCATGCAAATGACAGTACAAAGAAGTAGACATTTATCATACTGCAAGATGAAGCCACGTGCCAAAAAGTCAAATATGAGAAGGACATACAGGAAAAATACTAGCTATGTTCACTGAAGACAATCTGCTCAGCTCTGATATATTGCTGCTTTGTTCAAACACAGCTCTTCATCAAAATATTTGCTGTAATGATATTTCAATTGACAGAAGAACCCTTCATGAAAAAGAAATCTAATTATAACTGTCCCAAATTATGTCTGAACACATCTGAGCAACTACACTGTTTAAATTTGGACCCAATAAAGTAATACATGACCACAGCCAAAACTAATTTTTGAAGTGTGGAACTACAAAATAATGTTCTGAGACATTCTTCCTATCATAAGGCACCCAACTTAATGAAGTGGGATGAGTCTTTTCTAGTAAGGGAGAGAGGATCTCATGCTATTCCCCCATGTACCTTACATATAGAACCAAGAAAAAAAGGTGCTAACATCTCTAAATAGCTCCAAACAATCACGTTTATCAGCATATACAAAAAATGCAAGTATTGTGGAGACAACAGGTAAGCTGACTAACCAAAGCTGCTCACCTTCAAGGAGCCTGTATGAAAACATCCACATTCAAAATGATAATTTGTTGCAGTAAATACTAACAAAACAAAGCATTCTTATCTAATTCAAACATGGAATGAAGAGTTCTTACATTGAAAATTATACTTACGCTTTCAACTCAGCAAATCTCACAAGGATGCGAGCATAGCTCTCATCTTGACTATACTTTTCTGCAGGTAATGCAGCCACCGCCTGACTGTAACGACCAATGAGTCTATTTAGTAGGCTAACATCCATCTGAGGAACACCCTTTTTCTCTAGTCTAAGCAAAAAACATAGCCAATCTTCTGGATTATTTGTTGTCATCATTATTTGATTAACAGTTCCAGAGTTATCTGACAGACAAACAAAAAAAAGAAATTGATTAAAACAGCAGCAGACATGTACAGATGAAAACACTTTTTGTAAGTTTCATGCAAGACAGTTACTGACCTTATTTTTTAAACAAGATAAAAAGCAACAGAGTTAAGAAACAAGAGAAGTTTACTTTGTGGTCATTAATATTGAAGAAATGCTAAACTTGAAATCCTTTCAGTTAATGGTTCTTTCACTCAGTCAAAGTTAAGATCCGTTATATAAGTGACAGTAAAATAACAAAACAAATACCTGTTGTATCAGCTGAAATTTTAGTACAGTTAAGCTCATCTGTGATATTATCTTCATTTCTGTATTTGTTTTTCAAGTTTCTTACTCTATTCATGATGGATGCAATTTGTGGCAATCCTCTTTCACTTAGGTCTGTCTCCTCCATCTGCAGGCACAAGGTTACAAAACAGTGAAGTTACTGAAAAACCCTTTGTGGCTCACTTTGATCAGAATCACCATGGGAAAGCCTCTCACGTATCATTTGCAGCTTGAGACTCAACCACATTATGTAACAAATAACCTTTGTCAATGTAGTTATACAAGTAAACTTCTTTGCAGAAGACAATTTTGATGAATAAGAATTGATAGTTAGTTGATCCACCCAAATCCTAACCTGTGCTTCACAGTAGCCCTTTCCAATAAGGTATATTTAGCATTTGAATAAAATAGGGAGTTGGATGCATTGCCTGAAATAGCTTTGAGTCTATTGCATTAAATCACATTCTGAACTCATAAGTAGGCTGGCTTTAGTTTAGCATCCAATGTTAATCCAAGCTCCTTGCCACAGGTTACAGCAATTAGTTTTCATAGTGGGTTAAGCAGAAAGGAATTCACACTGTACTCTGTTCAAAGGGGTACTGACAAAGACAAGTGACACCTATTTTTAAGTTTTTAAAAGGAGATTTAGAGATTCAAATACTTTTTATATTATACTATTATATTTATACAAATATAATATTATACTATTATATTTATACAAATCCTCAATGTTCTAACAATTTATAATCAACTGAAATACAGTACATGTATGTAACTGAGAGATAAGAATCTAGGTAATCTGAGCCGAGCAAGAATGCTAAAATAAACTGAAGAAAAATTAATGATTTCTTCTTTTTTTGCCTACAAAAAACAGCTTTTCCCGTATCAATGTTCCATGCATTTAATGAACACAAGAATTTAATATTAAAAACTGATTAATTCAGTGCATATTCAGGGGATTTGACTTCCTAATTACTGTGAAGTAGGGTCTAGAAACAGGGGAAGTAATGCTCTTTGGACAGATTAAATAGGTTCAACCAAAGACTAAGTTTAGTTTTATGGTTAATTGCTGGTCCTTGGTATTTTTGTTCTTGGGTATACCCAGTCAACAAAAAGTTGCTGGCGGGCTCACAAACATGAGATCTATTTTTAGCTCAATTACTGATAGAAAAGGAATTGAATGGGATGAAGTTCATCTACCTTTAACCCCACTATCTAAAAAATACACCAGGCACCATTCTAAGGAAGTCTCAAATTAACTTTTAGAGTATTAGTCGCTAGAAGTTGACATTTCTCTAACAGCACCAGACGCCCAGTCTTCTCCAAGCAGAGACCACAAATCAGAGACATTATCATGCTTACAGGAGCTTGCTTATAAGGCAAAAGTAGACATATTTCATGTTCATCCTGTACTAGAAATGGCCCACCAAGAATATCAAGCCTGCACTTGTCTTTATAGAAGTGTTGTTTTATAGGTTCAAAACACAGCTGTAAGTTCCAAGACTTAGTCTAGCAAAAGCACCATCTACATTCCCACTATGAAGAGGCCTTAGCACCTTAAGAGTCTGGAGAGACACTCAAATAGCAAGACTTACACAGAAAAAAACCCCAAAAACCTATGAAAGCTAAAGACTGTATGCTAAATTAGTAGTATCTGAAATACAATTTTTGTTTCACTGAACAGAAACAAACAAAAAAAAGGAACTCTCATTTATCTTCAAAAATGTACATTGAATAAATTTTAATTTCAATGATTGTTTAGCACTTCCTTTAATATCTATTTCTCCCTAAGAGTCAACTTAGGCTGTTCTGAGACAGGGTCTGTAAACTGTCCCATCTTTTGGCGATCATGTTGCTAAAAATTACACAGGTGATTACTATAGCAAAGACTGTTCACATACCATTCTAAAGATACTTATTTACTTTTTAAGGAAAATTTTAGTACACATTGCAGTTTTGCCTTTTATAAATACAGTAGAAGGGGCTACAGGAAATCAGATACTCCAAATCTCTTTATGGGTGAGAATACCCATAGAGATCTGTTCTTGAACTGTACCTATTCCCTCAAAGTATGGATGAAGTCAGCTTCTCCAGAATCTGAAGCACCAAGACGACCAAAATAAGTTTACCTTATGTTAAGTAATACCACAATATCTCATTACGACTGTAACTGCTAACAATTCTCACCTTAACCTGGGATTTTTTAAACACAATCTTTAAGTTTTCCTCACCAATGTCAAAGGTTCATTATTCTCCCTGCAGTGATAGCTTCCCAAATGCAGTAGACAAAAAGAAAAATAATTGCATAAATTTGATTTTAAGTCTCAACAGTACACAAACTTACATTTCTGGTGTGCTGCTTAACTGCTCAAGATTTAACGTGTTATGGGGAAAAACTCTCCTGAGGAATGGATATGCCTTGTCAAAAAGGTAAGGTGGATGAGGGTCACACTACTTCAGATGATCCCAAGAACCCAAAGGCAAGAAATGTAGTTTTCCATCCTGAAGAAGTTCCTGTGGATCAAAAATTGATGGGTTAAACAATGAAAAGTAAATGAATATCAGCATACCCTGTAAGCTTGCCTAATCTTCATGACAACCCAGAAATACAGTTTTCATTACTATCAATAAAGCTGATCCTAGTTAGTACTAAAAACAGAACAAAAAAAGCTTAAACACTACTTTTTGAATGAGGACAAGTACTTCCAAATGTGTCAGCTTGCTGTGACATTTAGAGACAAAAAACTACACTAAGGGCATATTCACCTATGTAGTGTCATGATTTGCCAGTAATCTTACTACTCATGCCGATGTTCAACCATAAGCAAGCATTCAGAGATTCATTTTTTCTTAATCTGCTGCATAAAACAAAACCGCGCAACACTAAGAAAAAACACCATCGATTTAAAAAAAATTAGCAACAAAGTAAAGAAAATAGGAAACTATTAAATTCTAACGTAGACCACGGAAGGGATAAGACTCAAAGATGCGAAATAGGTCTAAGTCAGAGAGAGACTTAACAGCAGTGGAGCACGTGAGGCACTGTGGCATAAACAAAGACCGTGAGCAGAGGCGGTGAAGGACATGAGGAGACACAACCAGGTTTCCTCACCCTCAGGGGCGGAAGCCCAGCGGAGCCGTAGCCCCGGGGGTGCCGAGGAGCCCGGCCCAGCGCCTCTGCGGCCTCACCGCCAGACCAGCATCCCCGCTCCCCTCATCCACCCTCCCTCAACCCCGTTGCTCCTCGGCCCGGTCCCTCCACCCCCACCGTCTTCCCCAGCCCGGCCTGTCCGCCCTCACCGAAGCCGTCGCCGCCGCCGCCGCCGCCGCCGCCGCCGCCGCCGCTGCGGGGCCGGGACGCGGCTCCGACCGAAAGCGTTCGCGCGCTGCTCCCGGTTTGAATGTGACGACGCCCCAAGAGCACTCTTCCCATTGGTCGGGGCGCGGGAGGGAGTGAGCGCTGATTGGTCGCAGGAGGGCAACACAAGCGGCCCGCCCGCCCATTGGACGGTGGCTGCGGCTGCCGCGGCGGGCGCGGGTCCCAGCGCCGTGTGGGCCCGAGCGGGAGAGGCGCGTGCGCAGGCGCGCTGAGGGCGCGCGAGGTCGGCTCGAGGTTGCATAGCGCGGAGTACAGAAATGGGATAGCGCGAAATTACTTAAATTATGCATCTGAAAATGGTTCCCTCTTTTGGCCGTAGCCTGTTATAATTTGAAGCTTCATTTAGTTGTAACAGAGTAGCGGGGCTGTGTGTCCTGACCAGCTTCTTAAGATGACGTCTCTCCTCTACCTTTTCCTCCGAGGGATCCTTCATAAGCCGATCCCATATCTGCAGTGTGCCTAAGGCTGCTAAAAGCAGCTCCTTCTCTGAGCTGTCCCGTTCTTCTTGGATTATAGTAATGCGAACGCTCTAAGTAGAACAGTTCGGCCTGAGGGTTTGCATTCTGGCTTTGCACAGTAATTTGTGTGTTCTTTGCAGCCGTATGGTTCTTCTGATGCTCATATTATTTTCAATGTTATGCATATAATATTTTCAAGGTTGATAGCACATTATAAAAAATCAGATGTGTATTTGTGCGTTATTAATTTGATAAATTGCAAATCATTAGCTTGCTGTAGACACCACAAATGACGTATTAAGATACCTACACTACTCTTTCATTGAAATTTATCTCATTTGTCTTTATTCATCTAGATTTTAAGTATCTCGTTTAACCTAGTGATACAAGCTCACTCTACACTCAACAAAACGATTTCAACAAGGAAATTCAGTTCAAACACCTATTTTAGAATGTAATGGATGATACCGTGGAGGTCCCTGTGTTTCTCTACTAAGTATAGAGCAATTCTAACTTCCAGCTAAGGCTAAGTGAGATGATACTTTTTCATCATTTTCTTAGTCTTCCTTGCATATACACATTTTTGGTGGGCTTGGTGTGTTGGTGCTCTTATATTCCACCAGAATCCAAATCTAGTGAAAATGTAAAAAACCAGCACAAGTTGCATGAATCTGCTCTACATCTGTCTTCATTTGAGGGACATAGAGAGAGATTATTTTATTAGCAGGAGTTTTGATGCGATCAAAGGAGAAGAAAGTTGTTTTGTTCTAGCAAGTGAATAATGCCTTAAGGAGATGTTATTTAATTTCTGTAGCTGTGATGAGAAATCTGGATATAGATTCCTGGCAAAACCAAAATTAATAGGAGAAAGAAGATGGGATAGATTCCTGAAAAAAAAACCAAACCAAGCCAAACCAAAGAGATAAAAGAATCAGAGAAAGAAAGGCTGTAATATTCATAGAAAAAATAAAGGAACTCGATTTAGTATTCTTCAACAAAATATAAAATATGTGTGGTTTTCAGATTGTTGATAGAACCATCCTTTATTTTCTTATAAATGTTCTTATTTTATTCAATATAAAGTCATAGATATATAGGGCATTTAAGAAGTATACAAATGGAAGTCTCCACCTAAAGGTCGGTCCACTTTGAATGACAGAAGTGAATTGTGAACTGGAAAAACAAGTCCTAGATGGGATGACAAACAAAAGGGGAGAGAGGTCAGTCTTTTGTAATGAGTTACCATCAGGGGAATCTTTCTGCATTACTTTAAATGCCTCATCATATGGTAAGATTTCGTATCAGTGTGGATAACAGTATTGCAAATCTAAATGTAGCAAAGGTACAGGTAGGTCATGAAGGATTTTTCAAATGTTGATAAAGTATGCCACAGTACAGTGTTTTCTGCAATAGATATCAGAGACAGGCCTTCCTCTTCTGGTTGAAAATTTGGCGGCCACTACCCCATCCTCTCAATTTGGTATTTGAGGTTTAATGTCTGTGATATGAAGGACTGATCTAAAAGAAAAAAAAATGGTAGATCTTTGGTTACAACTGTTGAGAGACATTCAGTGTAGCTGATTGTGTGGAAAGTGCATTTGGACAAAGTTCTGCTGAGTATTTAACTGACATAATTTACTGAGAGTATCTGAACTATTCCTGGCTCCTGATACTTGCAACAGCCTAGGGATGTCCATGAGAAGAAGCAAACATTCTAGATGGCAGAGTCACCTCAATGACTGAGAAGTTTTTCTGAAAATAACAACAACTATTAAGATTTTGAGCAGCAAGAATAATCACCAGCTGTCTAGTATTCCCACTCCTCCAAGTTGTTGTATTTCCATGACATACTAGTTGTTTGTCACTACTGACTACTTTGAAATGTATGTGTAATTTTTTTTTGCTTTTGTATATCAGTGGATCTTGTCCCATGGCATTTCTTCAGTTACAGATTGGATGCATGCTTTGTGATTGGACTTGGAAAATAAACTTTTCTTCCCATATTGATGGGCACATTCAATCAATAAAATAACAAGAGCCATTGTACCTGGACTTCTTTGTGTTGTCTGTTACCAGTTTTTGCTGGAAGTCTATAAAATGCACAATTTTGCACACACAAAAAGTACTAATGTAGAAACTGGCTAATGAACAGATTCCAAAAAAGGAAGTGTCAATAAGAAGTATTCAAGCTGTTCCTGTCAGAAGGATACCTCAGGGATTGGCTCTAACAGTAATGTGAGTATTTTATTGGTGATCTAAAATGTTTGCTGATAAATTTGATACAAAGATGGTGTTAAGGCTGCAGGCAAATGATTGGGCTCTTGACTAGGTCCTGGCTGGAGGTTAGGCTGACTGAGGGGAGATGGAAATCTGGAAAATGTGATGAGAAATTGCTGAACATAACATTGTAAGCAGCCTTTGAAAGCTGCAGATCAAACTGTGAAAGTTGGCTGGATCTCACATGTGGTTATGGAGGAGTTGTGTGAGGGACAGCCAAACTTCACAGGTACTTGAAGTGGAATCTTTTTAAAAGGTCATCGTTCGTGGAGCAGGATTGTACAACATGAAGAGCACCTCCGTAACCACATCAAGAATACCACCACCACAGAGTATGAGATCACTTGGGTAATAGCCATGCCAGATGTGAATGTGGATTTATCAAAACTGGGACCAGCAGAAAAAAAGGAATTAGGGGCAGGTTCTGTATTTGGAGAAGACTGAGACAGAGAAAAGCAGGTGCAGAGGCATGCAAAAAGCTGAGAAATGAGAAAAGAGGTGATAAGCTCTGGAAAGAAATGCATACATTTTCTGTTCACAGTTACGCTAAGATTGTAGTACAGAATGTTACATTTAGCATAACTTTGATCATTAGTAGAGCTACTAAATGAAAATTTCTAAACTGTGCTAAGAAGAGATCAGGCTGGATAATCCAATGATACTTTCCACCTTGAACTCTGGAATCCATGAGAGTCTGGAGAGATGTATCTGTGCTGTTCAAGAATTGATCAGCATTATTTATCAGTTCAAAAGTATGGGTCTCACAAAGTTTCTTCACAGAGTCTTTTTCCTGGGAAATCAGAAATAATTTCTGATGAATCTTCTTATCCCTTTTATAAAGCTGTTTCTTGTTCTCCCATTTTCTGTTCTCTTTTTGTTCTTCTCTTTCTCTTTGCTGCTTAAGCAACACTGCTCTCAAATAGTGTGTTCAAAATCTATTGAATCAGTTGCTTAATCTAGATATAAACTTCTGCTGTTGCCAAAAGACAGCTAGCAGTAGCTCAGGAGATATAGAGAAGAACATAGAATCATTTAGGTTGGAGTCCAACAGTTAACACAGCACTGCCAAGTCCAACACTAAATCATATCCCCAAGTGCCACATTGTCCTGGTTTTGGCTGGGATAGAGTTAATTATCTTCCTAATAGCTGGTAAAGTGCTGTGTTTGGGATTTAATAGGAGAGTCCTGTTGATAGCACCCTGATGTTTTATTTGTTGCTCCGTAGTGCTTATCCTCAGTCAAGGACTTTTCAGTTTCCCATGCTCTGCCAGTGAGGAGGGGCACAAGAAGCTGGGAGGAAGCATGACCAGGACAGCTGAGCTGAATTGGACAAAGGGCTATCCCATACCTGGAATGTCATGCCCAGCACATAAACTGGTAGGGAGTTGGCTGCAAGGGCTTGATACCTGCTTGGGGATGGAACAGGCATCGGTCAGCAGGTGGTGAGCAATTGTATTGTGCATCACTTTGTTCTCTTAGGCTTTATTTCTCTCTTTTTTGTCTCCCTTTTTTCATTACAATTATATTATTATTTTCACCTTATTTTATTTACATTATTAAACTGTTCTTATCTCAACTCATGGGGTTTACCTTTTTTTCCTTGATTCTCCTTTTCATACCACCAGTGGTGGGTTGGGAAGTGGTGATGAGCAAGAGCTGTGAGGTGCTGGGGTTGAACGGTAACAGTCATTAACAGTTCTTTTTGGCTCCCAACACAGGGCATGATGTCTTGAGATAATGACAAATGTGTCAGAACAATTTTATTATAAGCATTTGTTGCATTAGTTTAATAGTCACTGGTCACAATGTTGATTTATTTGCTCTCAAAGCCGGTGTGCTTGTTCTCATAGTTGTGTTATGTAATACCTTCCTTGCTGTATATCACCCGTGGGAACTGGGCTGAGGTTATCAGGTTGCTGTACTTGGTAACACTGGCTTATGGTATGACAGAATTGCTGGTCGTGAAACTAATCTGTTATTTGAACTCAGCATTGCTGTCACCACTGTACTTTGGGAGCCATCTATGGGAAACTATTAATTGTAACTTTTTACCTACCAAGCCCTGTTCATCACTTTTCAGTACCTTCCAGGGGAAGAGAAAGTCCCTGAATCAGAGAACAAAATGACAGGCACTGTGGTTACCCCAACCCTGAGGACAGACACCATGGCTAATCCAACCCCAGTGACAGGCACTGCAGCTGAACCTGAGAACCAGCCTGTGCTCGTGTCAGTCACTCCTCTCCACAAGAAGAAGTGGACATGAAAGCTCACTTAGTAAAGGACAAAGCAGGATAACCACAAGAACAGGAGGAAGAGGCACAAGAGGTAACCACTTGATCCCTATCCCTTAGGGATCTGCTGGATGTGTGAAAAGATTTCAGCCATCATCCAGATAATCACATTGTCACCTGGCTGCTCCAATGCTGGGATAATGGATCTAGTAGCCTGGAGTTAGACAGTAAGGAAGCCAAGCAGCTGGGATCACTTTCTAGGGAAAGGAGTATTGATAAGGCAAATGGAAAGGGACACAAGTCCTCAGCCTGTGGAAGTGACTCCTGTCAGGTGTGAAGGAAAACAATCCCTTCAAGGAAGATGTTATGTGTCACCCAGGCAAGTGGATCACCATGAAGACCACTATTAAGTACCTTCAGGAATTAGCCATGCAATAGATGATTTCTTATCACCCAAACAACACACAGTCACCCACAGGTCAGGATGAACTCTAATGTGCATGACCCGTGTGGCAGAAATTTGTACAGAACGCACTGTTATCGTATGCCAACTCATTGGCAGTAATTATCTGGAAAGATGAAGAGGCACTGATGATGGATTAAGTGGCTCGCCATCTCCAGCAATATGAAGAAAATCTCTCTTCCTCCCTGTGCACTTGTGTCTTGGCTATAGAAAAACTGTCCAAAAGTGGGAAAAATGGTTCCAGGAGTTCCTGCAACCAAAAGAGGATAAGTCCTACTCCTACCCTGTACAGACTGGTACCTTAGCTATTGAGTGTTCTGTTGCTTAAGAGGGAGGATATAAAGGGTGTACAGCACAGGATACCCTGTGGTTTTACCTGTGGGACTACAAAGAGGACATGAGGAAATGGGATGGAAAATCTTCCTTGACTCTAGAGGCATAGGCACGTGAGTTGCAAAGAAAAACAATCACAAATGGGGATTCTTCCAGGAAAATTGCTGCTCCAATCTTCAGTGGGAAATTCCCCAAGCAGAGTGGAAGTGCTGATCTTACTCCTGATCCTATGGAAATTAATTTTGATTTTACAAGTGAATGGAGAATTCTGTGACCAGTACTAGAGGGCCCTGCCTGCAGACAGGTGAAGGAGGGGGACAGCTGGGTTTACTGGGCCATGTGGATCCCAATGGCCTGGCACATCTGACTCACAGGGCTGGAAGGCTCTAGCAAATACCAGTGCACAGTGTACTCTAAAACCAAGATATTACAAAGAGGCAGAATCCACCTGCATTTCTGGAGTGATGGGAGATCCCAAAACCTGTCTGTGTTGAAGGCTAAATTAAGTCTAACTGGGAATGAGTGGCTAAAACACTCCATTGTAACTGGCCCAGAGGCTACGTTCATTCATCATGTAGACTTCTCAGGAGAGAGTATTTCAAAGACCTAAAAGAGTATTGGTGAGCTTTCAGTATAGCTGCCTTGGAGAGGGAGGAAATTAAGCAGCTGTCCACCTTGCCAGGTCTCTCAGAGGACCCTTCTGTTGTGGTATTGCTGAAGGCTGAAGAACAGCAGGTGCTGATCACTACCACTGCACTGTATGGGCACCAATATCACACCAACTGAGACTCCCTGATGCCCATCCATAAGCTGATTTGTCAGCTGGAGACCAACAAGTGATCAGCAGGACTCATCCTTTAATAGCCCCATGTGGACAGTGTGAAAGTCGAACAGAGAAAGGAGACTAACAATAGGTCTGAATGAAGTCATGCCACTGCTCAGTGCTGCTGTACTGGACATGCTGGAATTTCAATCCAATCTGGAGCCCAAGGCAGCCAAGTGACATGACACAATTGACATTGCTCATGCGTTTTTCTCAGTCCCTTGGTGGCAGAGTGAGGACACTGCTCATTTTCACCTACAGGGGCATTCAGTACACCTGGAATCAACTGTCCCAGGGCTGGAAACACAGCCCTACCATCTGCCATGAACTGATCCGCTCTGCACTGGAACAGGGAGAAGTTCCAGAACACCTGTAATACATGGATGATAAATAATTGAAGTTATTGAAAGTGGCTTGGTGAGCACCTCTGCCAGCTTCGTCAGTATCCTTGTGTGGATCCTATCCAGCCCTATAGACTTGTGTGTGTCTGGTGTAGCAGGTTGCTGTTTCCCCTTGGATTATGGGGAATTATTATTATGCTCCTGGTCCCTGTGTTCCAGCTCAGGGAGCTGGGTACCCGGAGAACAACTGGTTTTACTGTTAAAGTCTGAGGCAAAGGAGGCATCAAGTACCTCAACCTTTTCCTTATCCCTTGTCACTATGTTCCCCCTGCATTCAGTAAAAGATGGAGAACATGAGGAAGAACTTCTTTACTGTGAGTGAGCACCACTGGAACAGATTGCCCGGAGAAGTTGTGGAATCTCCTTCACTGGAGATATTCAGGAACCATCTGGATGTAATCCTGTGCACTGCGGTCTGGGATGACGCTGCTTGAGTAGGCCGGCTGGACCAAATGACCCACTGTGGTTCCTTCCAACCTTACCCATTCTGTGATTCTGTGAGATTCTATGAGATTCTCCTCAGCCCTCCTTTTGTCGATATATTTATAGAAACATTTTTTGATTGTCTTTTATGTCAGTAGCCAAATTAAGTTCGAATTGAGCTTTGGCCTTCTAATTTTCTCTTTGCATAAGCCATGACATCCCTGTAAGCCCTCCCAAGCTGCCTGCCCCTTCTTTCAAAGGTGATACACTCTCTTTTACCCTGAGTTCCAGGTAAAGCTCTCTATTCAGCAAGGCTAGATTTCCCTGCTGGCTCATCTTTTGGCACATGGGAATGGCCTGCTCCTACACCTGTAAGAGGTCCTTCTTGAGGAATGTCCAACCTTCCTGGACTCCTTTGCCTTCAGGACTGCTCCCAAGGGACTCTGTCAACCAGGTTGGCACTGAGTACAACAAACAGCAGATGATTGTTCACCTGCATACTACATAATTAGTGATCTGCCATGGATGACTTTTCAGCTGGAGTTCTCCTGTGTTTTGTTCTGTTATCTGGCCAGCACAATGTGTGTATGAGGCCACACAGGAAGTCCGTGATGATATGAGAGTTGTGGTACCTCCAGTAGGAGGATAATACCCAGTTGTACTCATAGATTTCATCAGATCCAGCTGGTGCTGTTCAGCAGCTTATTTCATATATGACCAAACTGAGTTACAGATTTACGTGGGCTGAAAATAACTAGAAAAGAACAGAGTTGAGAAATCGTAAAAAGTTGCTTGTGCAGGTTCATAGCTTTGGGTCATGCTGAATCCATAGGTTCTGCTGAATGTCCTTGTAAAAAAATAGAAGAAAACATATTTTTAATATATATCTGTCAGAAGTTTCCCTATGAGTGTCCATTTTTTAGATGCTAAGCGTGATACTCTTCCTATGTTTATTGCAGTACACTTGATATTAGTGCATTGTTGAATATTTCTAAAAATGTCATATAATATATATTAACTGCAATAAAACCTATCAAACTTATTACACTGGGTGTTACTCAGTTCCTTGGTGAAATTTTAAATTTGAGTTTCAACCTCTAAAACTGTAAATAATGGTGACTACTACTTCCGTGATTAAAGCTTTGGCAAAAGTGGTCAGTTTAGGCCAATTAGTCAGATAGGCACAAGTTACAGTCTTTTCTGCCCACATTCTGATCCAGCTGGACATTAAAGAATTCCAGTTCAGAAAAGACACAATCCTCTGACACATGCCCAGAAAGCAACATATGCTAGTTTGTGCATAGACTTGCTCTGCACAGCCCTTAGACTGCCTGTGGTTCCTAAGTGACTACTTAAGTGTGGCCAGAGAACTTGAATCTGTTTTTGCCACTCCCTTAGAAAACTCTGAGAGACTGCTGTTTACTTTTTAATGAAAACAAGGGGTGTGGGCAGAGGGATATAATCTGTGAATGCCATCCTGTTTAAGAAATCTGAGACCTGACTTTATTCAACATCTATTCTTGACATCTTTCCTTATAAATTACTGACATGAGACTTAGCTAGGTTAGGTGGTTGTTAGGTTTTGGAGAAAATATTTAGACTGTCAGAAAGACCAGGGTAAAAGTAGCTTTACTTGAGCAGCTCAAAGTAGTAAATTTAAGCATGTGCATAGGTGAAAGATGCATTTGTTTGCAACACCCGATCAGGGCTTAAACTTATTACAACATGTCACCATTGTTCACTGCATTATTAGAGTATTTCAAAGAGGAGGTGGCCATAATGCAATAATGTTTATCAGTCATTTTAACATATACCTTTCAAAAGAGGTGTAATAGACCTCTAAACAGCAATCACCATTATAGCTGTACTATGACATACAGGTATGGTATCAGACACTTCTTGTTTCAGTGTCTAAAAAAAAGATTAAAAGCAAACCACATTGTTTATTGCCAGGTCATAGGATCCTGCAGAGAAAATAGGATACAGATTTGTTTCTGCTAATTCACCAGTCCATGTGATGGCGTGGGGTCTTTAGGAGGTTAAGAGAGCTATAAAATGTTGGTCATGGTGCTCCACAGACTGTTAATTGCTGATACCATTGCAACTGTTAGAAGTCTCCTTTACCACAAGTTTCCTTTACCTCTTGAAAGCAAGAAAAGATACTGCATAAAACTGTGAATTTGGTCCTGAAAAAGTGATGTTAAGATCTAGATTTGGGTAACCTAAATGATACTCTTAACCAGAAGGACATGAAGTGACTTCTAAATACTTAAACCGAAAGGCCATTTCTTATCAGACTGGTTTTGTATGCAGCTTCTATACGCTAATGTAACTGTGATAATTAGTAACAGAAAAAAAAGAAATTAAAAACACAACAAGAACAACAGCAACAGAAGGGTTGATTTCCTAGAAATCATCTGCTGGGGGAAAAAAGAGTAGAATTAAAGAATTAGAGAGATGAAATGTCTTTGAGGATAACTACATCCAAGAAGGCACAATCAAGGTCCAACAAGCTTAGTCAGGGTCTTCAGACAATAAATCCAACATATAGGAACATTTGCCCTGCCCCTCAGCTGTAATTATGACCCTGTTTCTATGCTACATCTTACTTGCCAGCTACTTCTTTTCCCAGCATCCTTTTTCAACAATTTTATAAAAACTGAGCTGACAAAAAGCTAATAAGGAAAAGGCTTGTGTTTTCTTTACAAGTTTTCCACTGTCTTACTAAGATATAGCTAAGGCTTAGAACTTTGCATTTTTTCTTCTTCCTTATCTATGAAAAATGAGGATAATAATGGATTTGTAATCATCTCAGTTCCTCATGTGGAAGATACTGTTATAAGTATATACATTCAGTTACTGTTATTATTGCATATATAAAAATATATTTGTACTGGAATAGTGTCCCCTCCTAACTAGAAGAAGTAGGGTTCAGAATTTATTTAAGTAGTCAACCATTAATGCTCCACCCTCTGAATTATCAATGCATCCAAACAATGTATCATTATGCCACAGAGATTGCATTCTGACCTATCTTTGTTAATGACCTTAAGACGGAAGTAAATAAAATATTAGTGAAATTGAGAAGTGAATGGGAGGAGTTGGAATAGAAGTAACATATAACAACCTTAGAAGAATATAAAATAAAACCAGAACAGAAAACAAAATGATTTTTAAAAACCCTGTAAGCATTCAAAAAGAACAACTAAGTGGGCAATAATGTTGCAAGGGAAGTACGGGGGATGTTACACAAGGACTTAAATATGTCATAACTGCCCCCCAAAGCAATGGCCACTTCAAGCAGTTGAACTCTGACAGAGTTCTCATGAATCTTGCTTTTCACCCCTTACCTGATTTCTCCTGTTACTGTTAGCTGTCACTACTTTCATAATGCAGATTAAGAATGCAGAATACTTCTTTAATCCCAGTGAAAGCGGGATGCTCCACTGAAGTAGTGCAGCTCAAATGCACATTCCTTTTGATTCACTCTGCTACAGGAAAAGTAACCTGAGGCCGTGAGTTGAAAGGAATATCTCAGACTGGTTCACGTTTTTTCTCAGCAGCATGATCAAAACATTCAAGGCCAATTACTCTAAAAATCATCTCCTACTCCTGGAAGCAGATAAATGATTTCCTACCTTGAAAGTTTTCACTGTTTTTGCTGATAATAATGAGAAAACAACTCAGATGTTAACAACACGCAGCATTTGACATTTGTCTCACCCTTAGTTTTAGTGGAAGGCTCCAGTGACAAGAAGCACTCATCTGCTCATTTCAACAGATTTTCCTGTGTTAGATGAACCATGAGCATGCACAAACCACAACTGTAAACAAATTAATGATCTGCTAACAAAGAAGCCTATCAAATACTTTTGCTGCCAGAATTAGGAGAGAGATCAGATTCAGATTTTCTGATCTTCTTTTTCTTAGCAGCCCTGAACAGACTGCATCATGGTGGCCGCTGATTACCACCTCATTACAAAGTTATGATGTTAACACAAAGTTATTTTCAATTTGGAAAGAGTTTAGAAAAACATTTTAAGATGCAGACATTTGGTTAAAAAAAATTACATAGGGACAAAATTCAATTAATTTTATTCATGAAGCCAGACAGGAAGTAAAAATGTATCATACCATAACATTCAGTTGGACCAATATTTAATATTAGATGCAGTAGCAGCAGATTCTAGTACCATACAGATGGGTCAGCTTTGTGTTGCACCATGTTGGTGTTAATTGTCTTGAGCACTCTTTGGATGTACATTGTAATTACCATCCATCAGTATTGTTGAGAAAGATGAGCCAGTTATTTCCAATCATGTAGGAAATAAGGATTAATCAGATTTTGCCAGGGAGGAAGATAGAACCTGAAATACAAACTGTCTGTTGCTGTCTCAGAAAAATACCAATTTGTGGATACTGCTTAAGCTGAAGTTACATAGATAGTTTTTTAATTACCAATACAGCTAAATAATTGCATCAGCCCTCTCCACAAAATGCACAGTGTAGAAACTGTTTTCTTTCATTGTCTCTGCTGTGAAATTATTTTCCTCAATTTATTTCCTTCAGAAGAGTCAGTAGCTCCCTTGAGTTGAATGTTATGATTTGATTTTTAATGTTTGAAGAAAGTCAGTAATATTTTCTCTGCAAGTTTTTAAAGTGTTATAGGTTTTAAATTAAGGCTTATTTTCTATTTAATGAAAAAAGAAAACTTTGGTCAGCTGAAGGTAGTCATTTAAGGCAACTGGATGTTTCTTTGGCTATTTTTGGGATACCTTCCAGTAAACAGAAATAAAGACCTTTTTTTGTTTTAGTATGAGACCATGTAAACAGTGAAGAATGGTAAGACCTGAAATATCAGTGATTGTTTCCATTGCTGGAATTAAAAAGTAGTTTTTAAACTCAGCAAAAGAGAAGCAAACTAGACTCAAAATGGCTTGAAATGGTGTTTCTGTAAAGCATGAAGGAAATCAAAATTGAAGATGAAAGAAAAAGTCACAGAATCATAGATTGTTTAGGTTGGAAAACACCTTTAGGATCACAGAATCCAACCATTAACACAGCATTGCCAAATCCACCACTAAATCATCTCCCTAAGTGCCACATCTACATGTCTTTTAAATACCTCCAGGGATGATGGCACCACCACTTCCCCAGCAGTCTGTTCCGGTGCCTGGCCACCCTTTTGGTGAATCCCTAATATTCAATATAAACCTCCCCTGGCACAACTTGATACTCTTTCTAATTGTCCTATCACTTGTAAACTGGGAGAAGAGACAATGCTAAGTAAGAGAAGGAATGGAAGGGTACCCTCCTCTCTTGAGGGGGATATGGGTGGTGTTCTCTGTGATGCTCTAGGAGATGCCCATTTCAGTCCCTTTCTTCAATCTGTCTCTTCTTTGAAGGGATGAAATTGTTTAAATTTACCTGTGATTGCTATGTTTAATAGCAACAATTCATGCTATTTGCAATGCAGCTTGCTGCTATGAGCGTAGTTTTACTACAAAATATTACTCAATCACTGACTGTTTAAATTATCTCTTTCAGAAAAAAAAGTGACTGTAATCTCACAAGTTTTCAGGATGTACTGCTGAGGTGTCATTCCAAAGCAATGGTGCAAAGGACGTACCAGCACTGACAGTCTAAGCCCCAATACTAAGTTCTTAAAAGGGCTAAAGTTGTGCTACTGGGTGATGTTTTTCCACAAAAAAATTAGCTATTTTTTTAGTTGAAGATGTGATTGAAGATTACACAGCAAAGCAGAGTGAGTAAAAGTTTTTACTAGGCAGATTGCCCAGAATGGAGCCTCAGGAAATATTTAGAAGAAAAAACTTGGATCTAAGCCTGCCAAACATGAGGTACATTTTAACATCTTATTACTAGAAATAAATATGTAGCTGATTTTTATCACAGCTGTAAATACCAGCATGAGTGCCAAACGATCCACCTCAGGACATCCTTGTTAGAGCTCTTAATTTAAGCTCATCTTAAATGAGCTAACCTGGTTATTGAAAGCAGTCCGAGGGCAGCAACAGAGAGCAACATGGGCTCTCATGCGCTGCTGAGAACTGTTGAGCTGAGAAGCCATGCACTATCCTGCACGGTTCTCCATGCTGTCACTCTTGTTTCTGGTACCCAAATGGCATTTTTCAAGGAATTCCTATAATATATAGCGTGGTACAGACTACTGCCTGATAGAAAGTGTTGCCTTCTCCATAAGAATATGACTAATTTAAGAGATGATGTTAATTTTGTACAGAGCCAGCTCCCCTATTCTGTCCTGACAGGTTTGAAAGAAGGTTGAAAATGAAAAATCAGGTTATTACCCTGGGAAACAGATCTTGCAGGCTGAACTGCACACTTCCCTAGTTGATGGGGCCTGAAAGCAGCAGAAAATTAGGAAAGAAACCATAGTTCCAGAAGCAAACTGTACTTGTGTTAACTCACTGCAGAAACACCTCCTCCCAAGGTTTCTCAAGGAAGGAGGTTACTCAAAAAGTAACCCATAGATTAATGGCATGAAGGAACCAACCACCAAGAGTGATTTAATCAAAGGTATGAGAGTTGAAATTAGCAGTTAGCAAATGTCCAGACACACTATACTAATAAAAAAAAGATTAGAAGTCTTTGTCCACCCTGTTTTCCATTGGGTGTGTGAGCAGCATGAATGGACAGGCGCAAGTTAGGTTTAATCCAGTAAGCAGAGGTAACATAGCAGTCAAGACATGGCAGTACAGTGTGGGCCAGTAACCAATGTATTCTTTATTCACTGGGTATCTCCAGCTACTGCTGATGGCACGATTATCAGCGCTGTGGTTCTGTGAGCTACCCAGAGCAGTGGTTCTTCCCAGTGCTGCTGCTTTCCATCCCATTTGTGGGTGAGCACCTGGAGAGAACAGTGGAGGCAGTGGATTAGGCTACCCAGAGGTTACCCTTGGTTACCTGCCAAGGTAACTCCAGGCACATCAGAAGAGCTGACCTACACGCCACAGTATTGCAGCAACACTTGTTTTCATTGTGCGTGAAATAGATACCCAGAGGTAAGACAAGACAAAACAAAACTTATTTTTAAAAGCAAAGACAGGTGAATAAACAGTTATTTCATACTTATAGTGCATCACGAGAGGATTTGTCCCCAGGGAGAAAAATGCAAGAGTAATGGAAGGAGGATCACCACGGCAGTGCACATTTCTGATGCTTGTTTAGCAGAGAAACCCCACCAGTTGTCAAGTTTATTATCTTATGCCCTGGGAAAGTTGAAATTCTAGATTATGACACTTTAGAGGACCTTAAGACCATTGTCTTAAGTAAGCAAATGCTCTTAACACTGCTGCTATTAAATCCTTCAAAACTGGAGAACAGTCACAGATAGGTAAGCTTGCTGACATTTTGACCCTACCTTTGCGGGCCTATGCCTAGTATGTATTCCATACATACTAGGAAAACTGGATTATTGGCTACAGTAATCACTTGGTAGGACACCAGCACTTAGCCTCATTCTCAGAGAGGAGGTTTCTTATGCTGCTGTAGCCATGAGGTGCTCCAGTGTATGTTTATGTAGACTCTGCCTGAAAACTAGTTTGAAAAACCTGTGCCCCTTTGCAGTAGTGGGAAGGAAATTTAATTATAATCCAATGAACTATCTTGATTGTCAAAAAGGAAGATCCCATAAAAACAAGAAGCTGTCTTCCAGATAGAGAACCTTTCAAGCTTAACACTGTTTGAAGCATTATGTTGGAAACTTTAAGCTATTAATATCTTAAATCCCAGTGGATGTTTAGAAAGTACTGAACTGACTGAAGATGGCCTGAGTTTTGAACAAGGTAGCAGCAAAGACCAAGGACTGTGCTATCATAGAGGAAAAGTGTGCAGAGGAGATGATTGGGAGGATTTTTTAGCATTAGCAATTAATATGACCTTTACCTCAATGAGTGATGTAGAGGAAAACTACCGTACAGATGTTGAAAGTGGTTTCAGCAGATGATCTCTATCATTTCTGTAAAGCCTAGATCCTGAGTGTTTACAGGTACTCTTGCTTATCCAGCCATTAACCAATACAGGCATGTCTCATGCCTCAGTACCAGCTCTTTCATACAAAAAATGTAATCTAATAATTTTAAATCCCTTAGAAAAACAGATTACAAATAAGAGTTGTTTTATTCACCAGTGTTATTACTTCAAAAAATAAATTATAACTTAAGATAATAGAAGTTAAATTTTAAAAACTTTTTAGAGCAGGAGTAGTGGATTATTCACTGTAATGTGCAAATTCAACATAATCTAAATGGGTTAGAAGGAAGATTTTTGTTCTCCATTTTAAACTGAAAGAATAAAGTATTCACAGTTGAACAAATCCAATTCCTTATAGCCTGTATTACTCTGTGAACACTCTACAAAATACCAAGTCACATTTTGTCAAAAAAAAGTGCCCATTGTCTTTCTGAAGTGCATGGCATCTTAAGTGCCTGATTTATTGCACTTCTTCACCAAAAAACACAAAAAGCATCTTTAAAAAACTTTCTAGTTCTCACCCAACAGTAGACAGACATAGCAAAATGTTCTCACAAATGAAACTATTACACTTCAATGTAATACAACACAACATTGATGGTTTCATTGGAATTTGAATTCCCACATCTAAAAATACCACAATGCTTTATACCAGCTGGCCAGAAGATTGGCAGAGCAACCAATAACATCAGATACGGTTTTGCCCTAGTCTTTATCTCACATGTCTTCTGATAAGAAGCCATGTGTGGTCGCATATTAATACCACGAAGGTACATTGAAGATATGAACATGTCAGACAGTTACTGTGGGCTAAGGTGGGGTCTGAATTTAGCATAATTGCCTGTGTTACCAGGCATTACTGTGTGGTTTAATCTCCAAAGAATGTGGTAAGTAGGCCACCTCTCAGTGAGTTCACTTTTACCGCAAGGTGAGAGTAGACACAGAGGGAGATGCTGATGAGTAGTTGACATGTGGGGACTTCAGATCCCTGGATTACTGCTGGCCATCCGCCCACTTGCTGTTGTCCTAAGTTTGATTGCTTGTGGGTCAGGGACAGCAACTGCAATTGAGAAAAAAATCATTTCAGGTCAGGAAACCTGCAGCATCTAGCTTGAAAGAGGAAGGTATATTTCAAGATTTCTCCAGAAAGCAAAATCCTTCCCTGTTTATTTACAGAGATTGCATATTAAAGCATGATTTTGTGAATGCTGCTACATATTAAAGATTGTAGGATCAGATGATTTAAAATTAAATACTTCCTAATACTATCTATGGAAAAATTTTCAGGTTGATTTTTCATATAAATACACCTTTTCTGAAAAAGTATGTTGCAGAATACCCTGTAAAAGCCAGAAAAGGCATTTTCTAAGAGTGCCTTGGATGTCTGAAGAGAGAACCATTTTCTCTGACATTTGCTTTCTTACAGTCCTCAGTTATCTGCCCCAGTTGTCATGACCTTCCAAAGATAATCATGTGTCTTTTCAGTGACTGGGCCAGTACTTGTGGATGCCTCCCATCAGGTCCAGTGCATATGTCCAGTTTATTTAAATAGTCCTTAACATTATACTCCTCTACCAAGAGAAAGTCTTTCTTGCTCCAGAACCTTGATATATCTTGGGAAACTCTGTGATTTATATAGATTTTAAGTACAGAAAATTTAAAACTATGATGGTATTGCAAAAGCAAATTATTCAGTTGTCATGTATAAAAATCAGGTGGTTAGTGAGTAGGGGCTCAGACATGATCTTATTTTCACATGTGGTGTTTGGGAGTCTCAAATTAGTCAACAGCAAATGACTCATTTCAAAAAGCAAGTCATTAAAATACACAAAAAAGTCACAAAAATACCTCAGACTTAAACAAAATGCCTTCTTAGTTACTCAAGAAGGAAAAGGAAAACAGGTGTTTGTTTGAGACATTGTGCTGGTTTGCAAGTGAACCAGCGGAGGAATTAACCCCCACACAAACACTTTGAAAGAGATTTCAAGTCGGAATTACAATTTAATGAAAAGATTACAATAAATGCACTGATACAGAAAAATGGGGAGAAACCAGACGGCCAGAGCACGACCCAGCACCCTGTTGGTCAGGGTGAAGGCTGCTGTCCAACTGAGCCGTGGTTGCTGTCCAGTGGAAGTGGTGGTTGCAGCCAGCTGGGAGCAGTTATCCCCTGGAGGTTCTGCAGCTCCTGGAGTCGGTGCCAGAGAGTTACCCAGGGTCCAGACAGCCTTGATTCTATTCCGGCAGGAATGTCCAGTACCTCCCCCAGGGCAGAGCATTTCACAGGGGAATGATGAGTCATGAGGTATTTTGGGAAGACCCTGCTGGCTATGTTGTTACAGCTGCCCACTGTCCATGATGGCCCATTAAGCAAGATGACTCTCTCAGGATGGGTGTGATTATTGTTGGTGCTTTCAGGGGGAAGCTCTCCCAGCTGTGTCTTTTTTGAAGACAAAGGGACCCTACCTCACCGCAGGGTTTCCCTTATCTCACACACAGCTTGCAGTCCCAGGGGCCGAACATGCACCAGGCAGTTGTTGCAAACGACCTGTCATTAACAGCTCATTAGGGCTGATGCAGATGGGGGAGAATACCCTACATCCCCATACTGTAACCCAGGACAGACATAACTTGATTACTGCTGATCTTTGCTGGGAGCAAAAAGTAAATATTACAGTGGTCTCTACTATAGTGGGAAAAATTTCCAAGGAACTAGTGTCTGGAAGATGGAACTGGAGACAAAACACAGCACTGAGCACAAGCACTGAAATAAAGCTTTTTAGAGGATTTGTGAATAATCATCTTTGAATCAAATTTACTCCGAAAGAATGTTTTTTGTCAAAAGATTCCTTGTCTCAATACAAATGTAATACATAATGCAGTGAGTCCGATATATCAACACAGATGTTAATTTTACAGTACTGTCTGACTTAAAACTATAACATAATTCATTTCAGAGGTCCTGACAGTGAGTTTGAAGCCAAGACCAATGTCAAGACTTCAAAAAGTTCTGCACGTGCTGATGGGTATGGTCGATGCTCTACATCTAAAAAATACCAGTCAAGCTGAGGTATCTCTAGTTGCTGTTGAGGCATGAACAGCAAAATTAGAAGGGCATTAAAAACATACAGTGCATGGAAGATAGAAAAAAACTAGTAAAACACGAGATCATTTCATCAGAAGGAGAAGAGATCCCACTAAACAGTGAACATTTTGAAACTCCTACTCAACAGTATTTCAATATCATTTTTGTACTTGCAAAGTTTTCATGGAATTATGTTCATTTTTTGTCATCATGGACTAATTATTTGAGTATGTACATTAGTCTCCATTCTTAACAATGCAGCATTGACTATGGGGTTGATTTTGTTCTAGATAAACTTGCCAGAAATATCAAAGACATTGTCATGTTTATTTTCTATGTATTAGTTACTTTTTGCTTCCTAAATGACTCACCATATGCTGAGTGACTGGGTTGCATAGCTCTATAGGAGGTGTAATTCATATGACATGAGTATTTTGTGGAACTCTTTTTTGCATCAGGGTTCCCACCACTATGCATCTTGGTCTCAGCTCTACTCCATCTGTTGAAATGGTGAATTTATTAAAGATAGTTTTAAAATTAGACTTCTCTTAGAGCTGACCTTTATGTTCAGCAGGGAATGCGTAATTGTTGCAAGACTTACACAGCTTTTTGTGGGATTACATATTCATTAAAATTTTGTATCATAAGAAGCAAAAAGAAAGAAGAAAATAAGCTACATTAGAGAATTGAAGAACTCCAGAACAGTTCCAAAGGAATAAACTGAGTATTCAGCTACAGTCCCTTTTAAATATACTTCTAAGAAAGGTGGCTGTATTGCACTTATAAGAGAAGCTACAGGTAGATTGACCTGTGCAGTACCTCTCTGATGGCATTATTTTGGCTGTACAATATTCATGTCTTCTCAAACAATCCCATCCATTTTGAGAGAATCCTGTCCCAAGTCCACATTGTAAAATTATACTCTTATTCTCTCTGTCTTCACATCATTTTTTCCAAGCAGAAAGGCCCATCTATTTCCTCACCTGGATCTGTCTTATTTGCATCCAGATGCAACTCTTACTGCTGCATGTTTCATTCCTTCTCCCTTTTCTGATGACTTTGTTAGAGTAGCACCATACTGTAGAAGTCCAGAAGATAAGGGGCTAATGTGAATGTCTCAAACACCGATAGCCAGATAGCCATGGATCCAATCAAGGAATGTTGGCAGGAACATACTTGAGAAAGAACAAGATGTGTCTGGAGAAGGGGCCCATAGAGAGGTAGGGCCACTAGAGAGAGCACTTTTCTGGGACAAACGTCCTTGTTTTGGCTCCTGGAGATAAGCACAATGCAGTACAGCTCAAGTGCAGGAATGACAGCAAGAAGCAGGCAAGACTGTTGGCCAAAAGCCAACCCAGCAGGGGGGGATCAAGACCACCAAAGACTCCCAAAGCCTTTTGACCCATTTCCAGAAAGGTCTAGAATAATTAACTATACAAGATAACTAATTTCCATAGAAAGTGAGAAATTTAGCTTCAGGGAAGGGACACTTACCTATAAAAACGTACCACCTTCCGTGAGGTACCCCCAGGTTTCTGGACACCCTATCAGCTGAATTGGTGCTGGAGCCCAGACTGGTTATTTTCCCCCCTCTCCTCTCCTCTCCT
>WBMZ01003819.1:0-88897 GCA_013400975.1 Atrichornis clamosus
GGAGGGGAGGGCAGATAAAGGAAAATATGTTTTTAACTGATCCCAAGGATCAGTTAGTCTGGAATTGCAAAGTCATTGAATTAAATTTAGGGAGTGAGACTGACTACAATTTTGAAAGTTGGGACGGAGTGAAAGAAGTGAAGTGAAAAATAATTGGTGTAATTCTCAATTAGACTTTCTGCATAAAGGGTGAATTCTTCTGTGTTCAAAATGGCCAAGCTCATAATACTGAGTGTACAAAGCAGTCATAGGAATAAGGAACAAGTTACAGCTCAGAGCAGTAAACAAATGAATGAGTGAATGATGAGAAATGCTCAGACTCTGAGAAAGTTTTGCTAGCTGCTGTGTGGGATTAGAGAATTTTAATTACATCTATATTGGATAACGCTCTTGAGACTAATCATTATTCAACGGTGTCAGCAAAGTCCAGTCAGATTTGGAAAGGATAAAGCTTCCAACATGAAAATTCTTGTCTGTATGTTAAATTTGGAGGCCAGCGAAGTGAACAATGTGGTATATGCCTAGTGAGGATTGACAGAAATGCATCTGCATTAGGAAATACATGGCGTTGAAAGAGGCAGTGGTAGATGGAACCAAGAAATATTTGTTTTTCAGAGTAATGCCATTTTCACTGTTCTATGACAAATAAATATTTAGTTTGTATGATATTTTATTGCTTATTATTTGAGTGGATAAGTTTTTTCAGGCATATGCTGTAGAGTTATCTGTACTTGAAATGGCAGCAGGTGAAAAAGATGTGTCTCATGCCAGAAATCTCAACCGTATGACATTAGAAACTCACATGTGGAAGTAACAGGTATTAAATACAGACTTTTAATTCACTTAATATTTCAGAATAAATTTGTGTTTCATTTTGGTCACCAAAACAGTGGACTATATTAATGTACCACATGAAGCAGATTAAAAAGTATTATACCTGTTTTTAAATCAAGTCATTACTTTGAAAACCATGGCAGGTATCTGGTAAATTATGAGAATAACAGCTAAATACTTCAAAGTAAAATGCATATTGCATATTATTTGTGCTCATTTGCTTAAAAAAAGAAAAACGAGAAGGTCTGCCTTATTGTCAAAGAGAGGAAAGATTTCATTTCGACCATTTGGTCGACATCAAATGGGTCTACTGAGCTCATTACAAGATAAAGAATGAGCTTATTTTATCACATACTAAAATCATGACCTTAAAATGATTTTTGAAAGTTGTATTCTCCTTTGTCCATAGAGAAAAATTATTGAAAGGATATGCTATGCTTACAATGGCTGTACGCCTCTACAATGTTAGGTTAAATTTTTAAGATCTCCTAATGAGTCACATATTTGTGAATTTTAATTTATGTTGATTGATTTAGAAGTACATCAGTGCTTAAGACTGTCAATGTTTGAGAGTTTGTAAAAGAGTTATTGTTTACTCAAGGGTCTGAGAACCACCTACAGTTGACATGATAACATAAGCAAATATGTGAGGAAGTCACAAACACTGCAGAGGATTAGTCATTAACATGTATTATAAATGCATTTTCATTGAAACTCCAAAATAGAGCCATGGTCTGAATAGAGAAGGGCCAATTAACTGTTTTCCCTGTTTGTTTTACTTTAGATTTTGCCTTTGTTTTCATATAGACCCTGTTCTTCTTGCCCAGCACACAAGATCTTTGAAGTAATGTATTTTTCAGGGGTTTTTTTATTCAGAACACTCTTCTACAAGTTAGAGCTAGAGACACGACATCCCTACAGTTAGTAATAGCCAGATTTAGCAAATATTCCAAACATTATGACTAAAGTTTACTCAGTCAAGATTTCTTTTTAATCTATTTGCTGCTGCATATCTATTTCACCACCAAATATCATCATAAGAATGAATTATTTCAATATGTGTGGACCTGTCAAAATAGAGATATTAGGATAACCTTTACAAGCGATTTCTTCAAGTGCCTGCCAATTGTCATTCTGCTAATTGCTGACCATTCTGTAATGGAAATTTGCAAATTATACAATGTCTTCATTCCTCTGTCTGTCATAATTCTGATCGTATCACCATAATGAACATTTTAGCTTTTTAAACTATGAAATAGGATTACCCAGAAATAACGTGGACTACCTGCTAGTAATCCCCATTTGATCTCATATTAGAATCATGACCCTAAGATTGCATACTTGTCTAAATTCACATTTTAAAATAGGGTTTGCTCATTTGACATGTAAAGTAGGAACATTTCTGATAACGAAATTAGCCATCTGTTAATGAATTAATATAGTGAAAAACCCTTTACATTAAGATCATTTGTTCCTGCAGTAAAAAGGGTTGTGCTGTTCCTAAAACTGTGTTGAATACAGTTAAACAATTTGAATGGTCACTGATAAGTAACATAGAATTTGATCTGTGATGTTAAGCAGTTTTTGAAGTTACTTTTAGTAAACCATCAGAAGAAATTAAAGCCAAGGCATGTCCATCTTCCCTGACTGATGAGAGCCACTTGAATGGAATAAAGACTTTGATGAAAGGCTCATGAGTCAAGATAAGGGCAGGAGGAGATCACTCACAAGTTGCCGTCATGGGCAAAACTGACTTGACTCAGGAAAAGAAGCTTAATTTATTACCAGTCCATTCAGAGTAGAGTAATGGGAAATTAACCCAAACACCTTCCTCCACTCCCCTCTTCTTCTCAGGCTCAACTTCAATCCTTGTTTTCTCTTCCTGCTCCCCACCAGCAGCTCAGGGGTAAGGAGAATGGGGAATGGGATCTGCAGTCAGTTCATCACACTCTGTCTCTGCCACTCCTTCCTCCTCAAGAGGAAGACTTTTCACACTCTTCTCCTGTTCCCGCATGGAGTCTCTCCCATAGAAGAAAAACTGCCATGTCCTTTTCCCATGTGGGTCCTTCCCAGTTCTTCAAGAACTGCTCCAACACGGGACTGTTCCATGGGCTGCAGTTCTTCAGGAACAGACTGCTCCAACATGGGTCCCCAATGGAGTCACAAGCCCCTGTAAGGACTGGAAGAATGAAGTTCCTGTCTTAAAACACCGTCAAAACCACAGAAGGAACTTGCCATAAGTTAAGCCACTGGACAAAAAATTCCCACTGTACAGACTGTAGGAACTTGTGATAAGTGCAGACGGCAACAACAGGAAGATGCTAATTTCAGGCCTGGTGAGGCACATCTGGGTAACCTATCCAGACAAAAATTCACACAGTGGCAAACGGAGAAAGGAAGAAACTGCTTAGACACATGCCCTTCCAAGTTATGAGAATGGCATCTACACCCTGTGGATACCCAGGACTTGGACTGGTACCTCCAGAAAAGCAACTCAGAGACCCCCACCACGGAGAAGACCAGGGTTAAGAAGGACCAATGAGGCGTGCCAGGGATCTTTAATGGTGGTGAGATTTTTTGCTTAATCTTGCTCTCTCTCACTCTTTTTCTTCCTCCTCCCCTCTCTCATCCTATTTCTTTCTACCTCCGTATTATTTGCTTTGGCATATGATCTTGTTTGTATCTTAATTCTGGAAAAAGAAACCCTTACGATAGGATCATAGCAACCCCATCAACAAATCTAGATGCTCAAGTGTTGGCTCTTCTCTCCATGGGGCCATAGGTTCTGCCAGGAGCCTGCTCCAGCACAGGCTTCCCATGGGGTCATGGCCTCCTGCTCCAGCATGGGGTCTTCCATGTCTTTCAGGGGCACAGCTGCCTCAACATGGTCTTCAAGCGCTGCAGGAGAATCTCTGCTCTGGTGCCTGAAGCAGCTCCTCCCCCTAGTTCTCCACTGACCTTGGTGTCTGCAGGTGTTTCTCTCATGTATTCTCAGTTCTCTCTTTGGCTGCAGCTACACAAGTTTTTTTCTCCCCTAGTTAAATATATTGTCCCAGAAGCGTGATCACTGTCACTGATGGGCTTTGTCTTGGCCAGTGGTGGGTCTGTCTTGGAGTTGTCTGGCACTGACTTTATCGGACCTGGGGGAAACTTCTGGTAGCTTCTCCGACACAAACCCAATACAGTGCAGCTCTTGCAAATGGTACTGTTGTACATACACCTATTTTGAGATGAACTGTTAGAAGAGTGACAGTATCATAGCAGAGCTTTTAATCTGAAAAATGCTAATATTTTTCTAATTGGAAAATATTTAATCTCTTCAAACTTCTCCACTTTTCAGTTAAGCTTGACAGTTCTGTTTGTGAAAGGTGAGAGAACTGTAGGGGAAGCACCCGATGTAGAAAATAATTTTGATTGCAGCAGCTGGAGGTATTTGTACATCCTATGAACAATACAGGCATCCTATAAGATTTTGTAGAAAAAGGAACAGCATATAGGCCTTTAAAAACATCACAAGATATCTATCTTCATATCAAGGACACTGAACATCTTTTTTAATCTGAACCTATTTCTTTATCTATAAATAAATATTGAGTAGTATTTCATCTAAAGCCTCCTAATTTCTTAAAAAAATAAAAAAGTAGAAGCTCAGTGATGTTTCTTGTAAATATTTTAACTTCAGATGGATAAGAAGTACATTTTTTTAAACTTACTTCTTAATCTGTGCACTAACTTTAGTGTCCAGATGGCATTTTCAGATATTGCCACATATAATTTTTGGCAAAATATAACCACTTTTGCCAGTATGCCTCCATAGACAGTACAGCCTCATAAAAACTAGGGAAGAGCATAGCAACAGACTAGGAGCAAGGAGGAAAGAGTACTCTGACCATACAAGATATCCTGTTTCAATCACAAAAGCATTGCCTGCACAGAGCACAATGCCTATACACCATAGTCTGCATGGTTGCAACTTATGCTTTCATCCTTGGCAGAGTTTTCTAGTGCAGATGCACAATGTCTGTGGTTTACAGCATCTGTTTTCTCCCATTCTTGATTTTAGTCTGAGGTAGAGGGTGTATGAGGTTTGAAAAAGCTGTAATATTCCACTATATACTGCCACTGAGAGTGCTATGACTATGGCAACCCTCCTATACAAGATTTAGTTATGTTTTAGTATTCTTAAATTGCTACTTCTTTGTGATAATGAAGTTTTAAATCAGTGTTTCTTATAGTAATGCATCGTGCTATAAGCATGTCAAACTAAAAGTCTAATCTTTTGAGAGTCAAACACTTTCAGTTTACATTTTAAGTAGTAATGTCCATATCTGTCAGGCAAAAAAATACAATATATGCCATTTATTTTTTTGTGGGGGTTGTGGATCTTTTTTCCCCAAGGTTCTGAGCACATGCATCTTCACTTTTCAGCTTCATTCAAATTCTGCATTTTGTTAAAATTTTTCACCTCTTAAAGCATTCAAATGTGTTTGAATGTCATTGGCCATCAGAAATAGAAGCACACAGAATGAGGTTAAGTGAAGATCCCAGTAGTTTTCCCTCTTCTCTTAACATGGATGATAGATGATGTGGAAGTCAGAAGGAATTCTCTTAGCCATAATGAAGCAGCAATAACAGGAGAAACTTCAAAACATCCAAAAGGTCCACTGGAACATCCTTCAGCAGTGCCCCTCAGCAGTCAGACTGAGTTAAAATTGCGAATTATTACTCTGGGTATAATCTTATAAATTTATGTTCCAAATTGACATATGAAAACTTTAATACTAAAGTAACATTTTAAAGCAAAAAATGTTTATTTTGTGCCAAACTCGCCTTTCCAAAGTTCCTCTGCATCCCAAAATTGAATGGTTTTTTAAAAATTGATCAGAATTTGGGGAGGTTTGGTCAGCATTTTGAGGTCTCCATTGGAGGAAAGTGACACTAGGGTTGAGGCTGCTTTCTCCTCTTTGCAGAGTCTTACATGATTCCTCCTCAGCCTTGGGTCTGCATTGGTTGATTTTTATGCAGTCTGTTAACTGGGTCTGTCTACATGCCCTTTCTTTTACAATTATTCAGTTTATTTATTCTCTTTTTTTATCTCTAAAAACATGTTTTTACCTGAAAGATTCCAAGTTATATTCTTGTAGTGACCTTTGATAATTGAGATTTTTGTTTCCAGTACAGGACATTTTAGTATCACTCTTTGTCTGTGCTCTTCCATACCACATTTTATAAAAGTCATTGAATATACACAGAGTAAACACTTGTCATTGATACAAATTAAAGCTAAACTAAAATAAATGCAAACAGTAATTATCTGATTGCCAGATAAATTGCTATCACAGCTGAACAAAAGAAGCCTAGACAAGTCTAGAGAACCTGCACTTGTCAGACAAAAAAAAAAACCTCGTGATCTCTAAGATATCGTAGCAAAATTACATTTTACTGGGCTAGACTTTGCCTGCTTCAGCTGTGTCTGAACCTTATTATATTCTCTAAATCTTTGTACTAGAGTTCCAGTCTTCCTCTTTGTGTTGTGAACCAATTGTATTGGGAAGCAAAGAGACTTTATCTAGAAATCTGGGTGGTGCCACATACTGCATTTTTAAGACATTTTTTCAGAAGACCTGGAAATGCAGGCAAATCATCATCTCTACTAATTGCACTTGAAAACATGTGAGAATTCTAGCACTGTGCTGCCACCTTCTATAGCTCAAAACCACACCCACACAGACACGTGTGATTCCATTGATGTGTCCGGAACTTGGTGCAGTCACAGATGGTTAGAAGCTGTCCTGATGGCAAGTGCATGACAATGGAGAGCACATGTTATTCTCAGGTCTGTGGTGGGGTACAGTGACTTTTTGCTTGGATTGAACCACAATGATGGGTGAAATATAAGCTTCTCCTCAACATTTTGCAGTCATTTACTTGGTATTTCCCTTTTCAGCAATAGAGCCCTAGTGAGTCCTATAGTTAAAGATCACCCAGAATTTTACACAGAACACAAATGCTGCTTCTGAGGGCATGAATCCCAGAAAGTAGAAAGGGATTGTGAAGTTTAGCCTAAGTTTATCAGAAATCTAGCTCTGTAGAACGAGTTTTCTGGAAAAGACCTCTACAATGTAATAAGGATTAAACAAATCTTTTTAGCACAATAAATCTGGAAGTTAAAGGTTACATCTTTTCTTAGCCCATTCAATACAAACTGGAAAAACATGTATTTTTCAGAAGCTGTTCTGAAGGTGCAATTTTATACTACTTATTCTAGTAACCCACAGGAGGTCACCTAAGAGAATCCTACATAAATAGTGCTATTGAATACCTCAGGAATTATCAGAAGTAGTTACTCACAGGTAAATCTGCAGGATTTACTCTGAACTATGACTGCATAAGCAATAATTAATAATTCTTGAACTAAAGGAACTCAGCATCACCAGTAAGATTTTCATTATTTTTTATTACATTAAAAAGAAAATATAGCTATAAACATTTTGAAAATTAAGAATTAGTGAACAGCAAAGTGCTCTTCAGTTATTAAGCTTCCCTTCAGACTCTCTTACCATGTAGAATAATATAATGACTAATAAAAGTTACCACCATTAAAATACCACAGTGCAAATAACTGTGCTATTAATACTTTAATTAATTTCTCTGTCCTTTTAAGTATAACAGACCCATTAATGCTAAAACTTAATAACACTTATGACAGTGTCATCACTAAAACAGCCTTCTGTGACTCTTCTATTTGTAAATACAAGAAGTCTGAGAGCATTTTCCTTTCCTTGCCCTTTCTTGATTATCGGTGTTAGGTGAGGTTAAGTTTTCAATGCCGAGCTGCAGCAAGTTGAACAAAACAGTTTTAAGTGGAACACCCCTCAGGCCATACCCCATGCCCTGGGGGCAGCAGTGGGCCTGCACTGCCCTTTGTATGCCTGAGCGGAATAGTTAAACCCCACAGGTTTAAGAGAAAGAAGAGAAGATCACAGCCAGAAAGTGGAGAACTGTGAAAAAAAGAAGGGATAGCATTGTGAAGAAGAGTGGGAAATCCCATACAAAGAGAAGTAGAGAGTAAAAATTAACAGGAAGAGGGAATTGGAGGAAATAAATAACGAGGGTGTGAGAGTAGTAGCATAATGCTAAGATAATAGATTAGATGTTCTGTAAATCCACTGACATTTTGCATTAAGACCAAATAATTTATATTTTTCTAAAATGTCAAGGCATACCTTAGTTGATAAAGTCAGTTTGTAAAAAAATAATTAATGACTGCAAGTAGTACTGTCTTTATTATAGACCTGTCTGCTGTGCTACCATTTTTTCTCATTTCAAAGAGGACATCTCTTTGTTCCTTATTTAAGTTTGTGGGTAAGATTTAAGCTTAGGTGAAAAAAAAAGGAAGCATATATTATGAAAATCCTGCTTATGCTAAGGGACAACACTACCCTACACTTCTTTTCTGAAAACTTTTCTTAGTTTACCCCTGCTTTTTCTACTATACACATTTGAGCCTTTTTTTCACCTGAATGTATTCCTTTGAATCCTGTCCTTTTAGAAAGGAGACCGCTTCTGAGTCAATGAACTGTGTAATGTCAAAGCTCAGGTATGGTCTCCATTGCCAATCTTTCGACAGACTAGGAATTCAAGGGCTACTAACTTTTGCTGTGCTGCAGTATCAAATAAGTTTTTATTATGGAGGAAAACCCAAGTATTATTGACTGACTGTATCGACAGTATTACTGACAGGAAAACAAAATAAAATTCTGGGTCTGGCCTTTACAAAATATATTAACTGCAAGAGGACAGCATAAGACAGGCAAATAGATTGTACCACTCAGAACAACTCTCTTCTGGACCAGAGTGAGACCACCTTTGTATTTGTCCCATTGGCTTAAAAACAATGAATTGTGGATATAAATCCTTTGCTTCAAAACTAGAGAATTTTTATTATTATTATTCTGTCTTAGAACAGGAGACTGAATAGTACAGTAGAATCTCCAAGGTTCTGGTTTAAGAATTTCAAGAGGTCTTGAATATTGGCTCTGGATATAGTGCCAAAATATATAGAACTAAAGGGACCATGAATGGTGTTTGTAAAATAACTTCTTTGCTTTAGAATTTAATACATATTTCTATCCTGTGCAATACATAAACAAATATTTAGTGGCTTAAATATGTTCAGCCATGTGTTCCTTTAAAATGTACTGGCATAAATCTTCTGTATCTTTGCTGATATCCAGGTGGTGTCATTTTAATTTTCATTTAAGTTGGAGACACCTCACTCCAACAGCTCATATTATATAAATTTGTTTTTAAATGTCTCTCTGAATGTTGCATGAGATCTTCAATATTCCAACAAACGTAGCTGAGACAAGTCAGTAGATCTTGACTGTATTTTTCTGTGTAGGCCTGGAAACAGATCTTCTATTTTAAGGAGAGGTTCCTTGTCTGAGCATAATTGAGTGATACTCAATGTAAGACTAAGGTCAGTTGAGTTATGTTCATCTTGCTATGACTCTAGCTCCACTGGAATAATGGTGGAAGAGGAATTTTAAATATGAAGAGAGAGAAGTTAACATCTGAGCTATGCAAGAATAAAAGCATCTCATGGGACTGTTGATTGTACTGGTCTAATTAAATAAATATAGCACTTCATTCTGCCTTGTGAAATTCTCCTGTTCTTCTTGTGAAAGATCACTATCCGTCTAATGCACTGCTGAGAAATGCAAGGCAGACATCATCAGGAGAGATCAATGAAGGAAAGAATATTCAAATAGTGAAATATCTACCTTGGATTATATCCTAATTGGTTATTGCACTAGTCTAAATTTATTTCACTCTCATATTACCTTATTTGAGACATCAGAGACTAATGAAAGCTAATGACAATTAGTTAAATCCTTGTTATGTTCCATCTAACAGTTGTCTGTGAACTGCACTGTATAAGAAATAGGCAGTAACACATTTCCTAATTAATAAAATACTACTTTGGAGGAGGGAAGGAGGGGAGATGCCTTTTCAGATTTCCTGCAATTCTTTATAATTCAAAAAGTGTAGTTGTTTTCTTATGAATTTGTAATTGAGAATCCATTATCTCATGTGAAAGTATGTTCAGTATAGTGCATTCAAGTTTCCCTTTTTTAAAAAAATAGGTTTTATTCATAGAGGTGAAGAGTGGTAAAGAGCTATTGCAAGGTATCCTCCTGTGAACTGCCAGAAGAGATCCCCTCTATCAATCTCACTCATGACAGTCTTCTGCTCTTCTATATCTAGACACTCAGGTCCTACGCTTGCCCTTTCCAGACCATTTCCAGACAGTTAGAAAAACTGTGGTTTTTCTAAGTTTGAACTTGACTAAATCACATTTGACCTGCATACCTGGATTTCCTGTCAATGAAATCTCATAAGTAATACTACCTATATCAAAAGGAGACCTCTGAAGATATGGAAGAGGTGATAAAATATGTAACACTTTTAAATATTTAATATTACAAAAAGCATTCTCATTCTGAGACGCTCCGATGGTCAGTCAGTATGAGCTGGACATCCAGTTCCCCTTTTAAGGCAAGTATTTCCTCCAGATGTTTCTGGCTGACCTGCATGTCTTTTGCAGGGACATATGCTGTGATAACTTGGGTGTTCCACCTCCAACAGCAAAAGTTCAGGCCTAAGTCCAGGCCCTCACATGATGAAAGCAAAGGATTGCTCTCTCTATATCCTTTTATCCTTAACGCTGGAATTAGCTAACTGCAGATATATGTGCTTAAAGACTATGCACCTGATTAAACAATAATTTAAATGCCTTTCAAGGATGCAACTGGAGTCTGAGCACGGCTGCAGCTCTGAGAATGTCTGCATGGCATCTGTGGGGCAGGAGAAAGGCAAACTGTAAACAACAAAGGCGTGTAGCAGGGTGCCTGCCTCAGCTACCTGCCGAGAAATCTTTGAAGGCATTAGGCAGCTGCTGAAATACTTTTAATGGTGGGTATTTTTAACTTTTATTGTCGAGAACTCATCTGTCCCACTGAGTTTCATTTCTTTTGTGACATTGAGCCTCTTTAAAACTGTAAACAATGAAAGCACAATTTTCTTTGTGCTCCTCTCCACAGAATATTAGATGTTCAAGAGCATAAATAATCTTTTCCATAAAATCTAAGCAGAAATATCTTTCTATTGAGTATTTTGTTTACATTTTTGACAACAGGGAGTAAATTTTCAGTACACTGCTTGAAATTTTGTAGAAAGTTCAATTCCCCTAAACTTTAAAAAGGGTTTTATAACTTGTAATTGATGTACCATATGAAAGCTAAGTCTTGCACGAGACCCCTGAGTGACTTCTTTAATAATTTTGCCAAAGTATCTAGTATCTGTATCATTATTGGCAATACAGCAATGTTTATTTTAAATAAGTTAACAGTAGCATTGAAGAGGACAGCTGTGGGTGAGAAAGTGAGTTCATGCTTTGTTGAGAACTGACAGGACATGCTAAAAATGTGCTGTGTGACACACATATTGGCATTTTCATAAGGAAAAGCATTTTTGTTTAAATATAGCAAAATTAAAAATACTCACTGTTCATCATCCCTTATTTAAAGCTCTTTCTCCTCGTTATATATAGGTTTGTCAATGACAGCACATGGCAATGTTACCTGCTAAGGAATAGAGATAATTTAGAATTTTCAGGCAAGAAGTTTTGTGGTGAGAAGCTGTTGTGGTTTAGGAGTAGTATTTTCCAATTTCATATTCCCACTGAAACCATTCCAAACCATGTGCCACTTGCTCATTCCTGCCTTCCCCTCCCTTTCCCTGCAGTGGGCTGGAGAGGAGAATTGCAGGCACAAAAGTTAAAGATCATGAGTTGAGATAAGAGCAATTTACTGGAAACAGCAATGAGATAAGAAAACAAACACTAACACCCACAATACTAACGACAGAGGGTACAAGAAAGAGGCAAACAATTAATGAAGAAACCCCCTGACAATAGCCGAGTGTTCCCTCCTCCAGCCTACACAACCTGGAAGGAACCCCTTCACGTCTCACCAGGAAATGCAGTGAGGTGATGCAGAATAACCTCCGTGTCTCTGCCACACTCCCTCCTGGCTACTGCAAAAATTAACCCTGTCCTGGCCAGAGGCAGGACAGAGTCCTGCTCTTGGGACACTACAAATGTGGGAGGTCTTCCCTTTTCTCCTGGTGTCCTGCACTGTAATACTGGGAAGGTCATTCTCGACTATATTTTAAAGGGTTTCTGTAGGAATTATGTTCTTCACTATCCTGCCTCTCTATTCTCATACTTCTACCTTTCCCATATCCCCTTTTGTAAACCATGCTACTGACCTCCCTGTAAGGAATGTTAAGATCTATTAGTAAGAAGCTTTTTATAAGAGCTAGCATCATTGATAAGATTAACAGTATGGTTGCATTGAACAAGACATGAGCTAAACCAATGTAGCATTAAAGCCAAAAGGCAGCAGCTTGTTTGTGTCCATTCCGTAATACCACTGGCAGGGCTGAGATACATCACTACATACAGCAGCAGGCACGCTCATTGAAAGATTTTCAAGGTCCGCCTTCTATGTCTGAATTTATTTATAACAATGGAGTTGCACTAATATTAAACATAAATTTATTGTTTAGCGGTGACTCAAGCTAAAGATTTAGAAACTCATTGTTTAGTTACCAAGAAGGGTACAAGATTCTGGGGCTCATTGTGGGGCTCATTCTGATTCTACAGAAAAGCTGAATGTGAAATTTGGTGTTTCTGGACTGAACGACATGCTTTGCTAAGATACTCTGGGTGTCACAGGAGGGACTGAGATGTGGAATATAAATTAACTGTAGCATTTCCATATTTTGCATCCAACTGCCCATGGGAAAAGGTTTTATATTCATAAACTAACTTCCAAGGGCCCTCCATGATAGACTTTAGGGGGTTTCCAAAATAGGAAAATAGATAGAAATATGCCTCGAAACAAAAAAAAAAAGTAAGTAAGCAACTTTGTATCCTTATAAATTCAACGTTTAGAAAGACGATTTGGAACCAGAAAATTGCCTAGAAAATTGTGGTTTAGATATTTGTATCCACAGTTTAAAAGAGGTGCCATATTGCCAAACAGCTCAGAAGATTACCTGAATAATCACAGAAACTGCAAAAATCTGAGCCTGCTTAAATTATGCCACATTTTGTATGATCTTTTTAGTTTGCGTAGAAAGACTCTAAGCATTTTTTCTGGACCTTCTGCAAGGAATAAGGAATAATATTCCGAGAAATGGCAACATGTTTATTCAATTAGATTTGAAGTATTTGATTATATAGTGGAATATACGCATGATAAATGTTGAGGAATTGTTATTTAATGCCTGTGTATACATACAAAGTTGGCATCACAACAATCGAAGATTGTTCCATCTTCAACTCTTTACCCATCTGGCTATGTTTAAATTACAAAGTTATCACTACAATAATCTCAGTATCAAATATCTGAGACAAAAATCAACATTTAATCTTTTTATAGATTTTAGACATAACTCAAGGCAAGCAAATTACAATATTAAAGGATGATTAAAAAGTCAAGGTGCCATGCTGTAATACATATAATACACTAAATCAATCTGCTTTTTATTCTATTGTTTAAAAAAAAGGAAAAGAAAGAAAAAAAAATACAGGATAGAATGCCTTATAAACAACTAACTCTTTCTGAAAAGTATTGTGAAATCAAAACTGTGATAAGAAAACTTCTAAAACAGGCTGCTTTTAGTTGTCATTGTACAGGATAGCTGTTAGGGACTTTTTTACAAAGAAAAAAGCTTATAGAGAAACCAAAACACCTTCACAGAATGTTGCCTTTAAGCAATAGCAAATGCATCTCTACAAGGTGAAGAGCATTTCCTTCCTCTGAGATTCTGATGGCTTTCACATGCTGTGGATTATAATGTGACACAAAGGTGGTTAACACTAAATGTTAACTACTAAATACTGAACCCTAATTTTGTGATTAATTCCTAGATTTTTTTCTAAGAATGTGTAAATGACTGGGCCTCCATATATTTCACCCGGCAGAAGCACCAGACTTAGCATGTAGGCCAGCCTTATTTAGGCTATAGAGAGTTAAGCACTACAGGAAATCAGGTCAGAGTTGCTGTGGCCTGAATTTCCCCTGACAGTGTCCCTTGTCTTTCCTTGCTTCTTGCAGGCAACCTAGGGCTTCATTGCCCTCAAGCTTAACCTCCACAGTCAGAAGAAAAGCTGTAAATTATTTCTCTTGAAGTGGACTGACTGCTCACTAAAAGTAGAGAGGTGAGCTCAGTTTGCAAATGCCCAGGAGGGGGAAACAGCCCTTTCATCATTACTTGCTGCTGATTATGTAAAAAAGGCTTCTCTTCTCAGAGCAGCATAGGTGGGAGTATGGAACAATCTCGTGCTTCATGTAACAACTTCCCTTGCCACCTGTAGGCAAAGTTGATGTTGATTATGCATTTTCTCGAAGTGCTTCCTTAGAGGCTGGCGGATGTTGTGCTGCTGATAACAGCAATGGGCCTACAACACTTGGAGGTGTTACTGGTGATGGAGTACCCACAAGCGGCACCTTGTGAAGCGGCAACCGGACACTTAAGGGAGTCTCATCCCTACCACACTGCAGGGTTGTGCTGGAATTCGTACAGGAGACACTCAGTATGTTATTCACGTTAAAGCACATCCCAAGTGTCTCTGTTCTGCTCCCAGGAATAAGGAACTCCCACTGCTAATTAGCAAATCGCAGTCATGTGTACATTTATTTTCAGAACACAATGAGAGGGAAAAGAATATGGCTACACTTGAAGTTATATCATTGATTACAAAACTTGCTTTGATTTTGTGACCATTAAAATCAATTCCAAGTTTCAGATTGTCAGACTGAAGTTTCCTTCAAGGGATAATAAAGCAGAGACAATACTACTACAGCCCTTCTCCAACATGGAAAAGCTGTTTTTACACATGCAGGCACCCACATGCTCACTTAAGCACTATGTATTGTGGAGGGACTGATTTTCTAGTTTGTCTTCTGTTAAGTTCAGAGTCTCATGCTGAAGACAGGCAGCAGGGAAATTGCTCCCAACTTAGGGTAGGAATGTGTGTAGGGATGTTGGTAATGGGCATGGTACCCCTTCCACTGTAATCACAGGCTTATATGGCACACTCCTCAGACACAGGAAATGAATGGGGACAAACAAGAAAATACCTTCAACTCTCAACAACTCCAAGCCAACAAATTTTTAAAAATATTTTTGGTCATAGTTTCATATGACTTTGCATAATTACAAAATAAACAACGTGTTTCAGTTTTTTGGCTGTTTCAATGACTACATCTTCCCTTCACTTACACTTATCCCATTCCAGAAATATTCCTGATCTGCACTAAATGCACAAGAAAAGATTGCAACACTGAATTCTGAATTTCAATTCTTTCATTTCTGTTGAAAATCAGCTTTTCCCTCTTAACCCTATTTTATTCATTCTCTTTTGCTTCTTCTTCCTTGAATATCTGATTAAGACCCTTGGCTGCTTTTACACAGCTTCTATCTTTACCAGTCTTGCTGTATGCACAGTATATTTTGACTTTGATGCCTATTTGCTTTTGAGTGTAAGATGCAGAAAGATGAAGTGTTACAGCTGAGTTCAGACAAGTATTATTACTGACTCATTTTTTTTATGCCTGTCTATACCTTCAATAGAGAAAATAAGAGCAAAAATAGATTGAGTGGGAGATCACCAGATAGGACTTCTGATATCCTAAATGGAGTTACACAGCGTTCTGTGATGCAATCCATCCTGTAGTAACACTAGTAAATTTTTTTTCCAGAATGAGACTAATGCATTGGCCACACTACCTAATTTTTGACTTCTAAATTTCCAGTGTCTATATATCATGGCCCAGTTAAAAAGGTAATATTGCTGTACATTCTATATAGTAAATGATTGATAAGAAGGAAAAGTGGCCAAAAAAATTAAATATATTTCAACAGAAACAAATTAGAAGATGCAGAGCTCATCCAGAGAACCTTAGTTTAGCATTGCTAAGCAATGAATATTTGGTTATTTGGATATTTCACTGTTTGTTTTCTATGCTTACTCAGGACAAAAAAGCATGATATAAATATATCTATCAAATCACTGAAGAAGTATTGGCTAGAATGAAAAAAACCCGCAAAAACAGATTCAGTAGTATCACAAGTTTTTGTTTTGTTTTTGGGGGTTTTTTTTAATAATAAAATGAACTTTGGTTTTAACATAAACTATTTAATTTTGTGTCAACGTTAATTTTAGTGTCTAGCTAACTGCTAAGGGACGTGATGGCCTGTACAGTTCTGGGCTGCCCTATTTTCTCTTACCTATGCAGGCTGGACGTGTCTCTGGCTGGCTGTAATGCAAGGTCCCACGATGAACTCTGGTCCTTCTTGTTACCATCACTACAAAATCCACTGTATCCTCTGTTTCCATTGATCACTACAGGCACAGGCCTGGAGCTCTGGAGCTTCCGTGGGACTAGTGTGAGGGTATATTATGACATCATTAAGGCAAGGTCTTCCAGCACTCTCCAAATTTTTAGTTATGTAAAATAAAACACATTTAATGAGGTTAAAGAATTTCTGTACAGAATTTTTTCATAAAACAGAACTTTCATATACTTCCCTAAGCATATGAAAGATCACAGAAGAAAAGATAAATATGGAAAATACAGTTTTAAAGGATTTTAATGTTCATTCATAACAACAGCATTTCTGGATGGTACTTTCTTATGAGCTGCTGTCTTTTGTCCCAAAGAACTGAGGGGCTATACACTTTAGATAAACGTCTTACTATACACACATAACTATACCATTGAGGTCAATTCCCTTCATTCATTGAAATACAGCAAAGTAAACGTTACCCGGGTTTAGACATGACAACTGGAGCTTATGCTTGTGGTGTGGGGAAAAAAATTCACTCTCCAACAATTTTTGGCTTGTTGGATATCTACAGGGACAGAGTTATAATTAATACTTTCAGATTAAATACTTTTTTTTAAAGAGAGGTCTTTTCTGACTAATGTTCATTGTAGAATTCCTGTCAGTTTAATGGAAGTGGAGATAAACTAATGTTGAACATCTTTAATCTGACTTTTCTACAAGTTAAACTCTTGAGAAAAGCTGAGTTGGCAGAAGAAAACATTAATAATTTTGAGAGAATTTAATCTTGAAACAAACCTTTTAATTCAGTTTCAAGCAACTTCAATGCTGTTTGAAGTCTTTGAAAAAGCAAATTTATATTTTATTTAAAAGTTACTTAATTTTAAAAGTTTATGCAAGACTGTGGGAGCTTTTAAGGACTTTTATTTTAAACAAACATCTTAATGAATCAGGTACTATTATTTTTAGTGAGACTGAATATCAGTCTCTTAAAAAATCTGAAGAAAGTGAAATTTGTCAGATTTTAAAATAAGTTTTCAGCCTATAATTATTTTAGAAGAAAAAACAATAAATCAGTAGAACTCCAGACTCATTCTCTCTTAGGAAAAGCAGATATACATTTTTTTTAAAACAGGTGTGCTTTCTCTAGGAGGAAAAAACAAAAAAACTTATTCATCAATTTGGCATGTTTTACAACTTTAATTGCCAGAAGCTACCTTTACTCTGTAAATGAAAATGTGGAAGAGCCATCTTGCATAGTCTCTGTACTCTGAATGATCCATTAAATAAGTGCTTTTAATCTTTGGGCAGAGGGACAGAATATAAACTTTGTCAATGTGCTTCAGTCTCAAACCCATCATGCTGTTGGCCTGCTTCAGAAACACAGAAGTGGCCACCCAGAAAGTTGTGTCTCCCAAAATGTCAGCCTGGGGACAAGCTGCTCTCCAGCTCACCACAGCTACTTGCTAAGAAGAGAGTAGCAGCTCTGCACCCACCCATCATCCCAAAAATACCTTTTGTGAAAATGCAAGGGAAGCTGGAGCACCCTTTCATTCCTGAATGTAATTATCATAATCTGAGTATGGTCTGACGCAGTGAGAATGTAGGTGGGAGGTGGGAAGTATTCCAATACTCTGTGAAAATTCCTGGTTTATTTTGATGAAATTCAGAACACATGTGAGTAACTGAAAAATATTTGTTTCTCATCCAAAAACTGCTTTTTGGAGGAATGATTCTCAGTGGGAAAAGGTCCAGTCTTTGTTTCTGTGGCAGCTTGACAGGAAGCACTCATAGCCTAGCTTTGCAAAATCTGCTAAAAGCCACTGGGTAGAATATTAATCTGTTTCAAAATGTGACATGTTATACTAAATCAACCAGAAAATTATTCTGGTTCAAATGCAATTTCTATAAAATACCTCTTCCTTCAGCTCACTACAAGCTTAAGTTTCATGGAATTTAAGCAGCTCCTAACCAGTAGGAAAATCATTGGACACATTGAGAACTTGTTTAATTTAAAACATGCAGCTTTATTCTTCAGGTATTAAACATAAAGATTACTTGTCTCGTTCTTTCCCTGCTTAGCCACAGTCAGGACAGGAGGTTAGACGGAGTTTAGCAGCCAGACTGACCAGGAAGTCTTTCTCTCAGTATTGTCCTGTCTATTTTGAAGGAGTCTCCTGCAACTCCCTACCAGCTCACACTGCATAGGAGAAAAGAATGAAGAATAAATGCTATCAAAAGACAGGAAAACTGCAAGAAACAGCTTTGGATCTTGGCAGCACTGCCTGTATATTGTAACTGTATGTCTTTGCTCCCTTTCTGACAAAAGTGCTCACAGTTCCTCTGAAAACACTTCGTGCGATGTGGACACTTGAATAAGAGGAAAGTTGCAAGGACAGGATGAGTGAGACCTGCAAGCCAGCCAACAACAGATGTTTTCCTTCAGTGCATAGTTCCCTCTCAGCACTCTACTTGTTTTACTAGATTGAAATCTTCTTTAGAGGGAAAGGTTCCTGTGAGACTTTGCTCCAAAGATCAAAGTAATATGCTTCTGAAAAGTGTACTTGGACATTTATTAGGAAAAAAAGAGAAGAGAGGCGCCAAGGGAACAGCAACGGAGAGTCAGGTATGAGAAGGCGTGATGTAGGGATACACAGGAGAAGAAAGAAAACATGACAGGACTTCAGCTGTGAAGGAAAAGCAGACAAAATCAAAAGGCAGTTGTAGAGAATAATAGAGAAGTTTATAATTACTACAGCATTTTCTTTTCTGAACATTAGAGTGAATGCTCACATCTGTTTTCCTTCACTGTCACAAACCACTGTGAAACCCGTTGGCAAGGTATAATTCATATAGCCTAGAGGAAAGTATAGGAATCATGTGTGCCTATGGGTACAAACAAGTGCAGACAGCCGTCCGTGGTCTTGTGTGAAGTCATGTTTAATGAAGAAGCTGTAAAGTCAAAGGATATGTTGCCTACAGGATAACCCTGTCCTTAGGGCAACTTGGCTTCTAGGCCAGGTCAGACTGACATGTAGAGGGTGGTAGCAAAACTATTTATCAAGGAACCAAGTCAGTGTGAGTGAGACCTGGCAGACCACACAGTGCCCTTGCATAGGGCCACATCACCTCACTCTCCACTGCCTCTTCCAGAGGGAGGTATAGCCAAGGGATGACTCGCAAGTACTTAAGTTCAAGTCACAGAGACCTGTGCATGTCACTTGGAAAATCAAAAGGGTCACAGGAAATGTTCCTTTGCATTAGGAAAAAAACTATCTATCAGGGAGATTAATTTTTAAAAAATGCTTATTTTCTGTGCAAAGATAACATAGAAGAAATCTGTTTTCTAGCCTGTTCCAGGCTAAATTTTGTTGTTAATCAATATAGAAGACAATTTGCATCCACATACTGTAGTATACATTTTAGTTATTATTTAGCTCATTAAAAAAAAAAAAAAGAAGAAAAACCCTAAGCAATTGTATTAAACTGGCAGCACTGCTCTGCTACATGAAAGGTAACATTATAAAACCAGCTGCTCAGGGTAAGGAAAAGCTGCAATGAAGAATATTAGTGCTCCTTTTCTACATCTGCATTGGAATTAATTACATAATCATACAGCATTTTTTCACAAAACTCTTGCCTTATTCGGTGCACATCATGAATGGAACTAATTGAATTGGTGACTTCAATATTTCAAATATAGGGAGCTTCAGTATTCAAGTGATTGATTCCAAATACTTAAAAATTGGTTTGGTTTGCATACAAATTGTTCCTGAATTAGGCAATGGTCATGTCCATGATGAAAACACTTCAGATAAATGACACATAGAGAAAGCTTAATTGATACTTTATGGTTTCTCAGCAGATGTCTACATTCAAATGGAATTAATGTAAAAGAATTTGCTAGAAAGAAGTAGGTACTGTATCTGAATAAATCATTTGCATTTGCTCAGATGAAGTTATATGTAGTAGGAGGTGCTGGTTATACCAGAAAACCATAAACATAACTTTATTCTTGTCTCTCTTTTTCACATTGTGCATTAAAATGAATGCAGAATGGGACTGATTTCCTGTACATTATATCAGCTTCATGCTGATGCAACTCTCTTAATTTCAGTCTTTTACCACTTAACTGCCTGTTATAGCAGTAAAACCCAGTCTATACACATATATACAGTATTTATTGTACTATCATTTCTTTTTATGTAAAGAATAAAATCATGCGAGAATTCTGTAGGGCTAAGAATTTGAGTTCTAAATAAAAAGTGGGGCATAGCTGAAAAAAAAGGAAAAAGTGGAAGAGTGAAATTTCATGTGTGGGTTCTAATAGGATTGTGAGTTCCAGTTAATTTTCCCTCTCTTGCAGTCTGAGTATGCTTTTACTGGATGTCCTTGCAATACATTATATCTTTGTAACTCTGTTCTTTCCATGTACGGAAGCCATCATGATGCTATGAAGGACACGATGCAGAAGAATAAATGAAGATTAGATATCAGTTTGTGAAATAAAATGCTGCCAGTTCTTTTTATCCTTTCTGCAATTTGATCCACATGCTGTGACTACCTTACTGTGGTTAAGATTAATGAGTAAATTATTTTCCCACAAGGTACCACTACTTTTCTCCACTTAATTACCAGATGTTAAAAAAAAGAACAAGTAGCTATTCTTCTGTGTACTCATTTGAGCCTTTTAGCTAATTACAGACAACTTCTAACTGATTTAATGACGCTTTGGCTGTGATGTTACAGGATTCTTAATGTTAAAAATTATCTGTATTATAACATAGTCTAACATGATGTCATACACTGATAGTCATTATGTCCGCTCTGTGTGCCCCTTCAAACAGGGGCTTTGTCAAACAAGTAGAATTTGTATTGCTTTGCAGAGTCTCTTGCTCCCTTCTTCTTTCACATGCATGCTGGGAACAGAAGAGAGACCCAAAGTCCCAGACAGCATAATAGACTATATAACTCAGACACCCCTGAAACTGTGAGAACAAGTCTTTAATTTTAAAGGTTTTACAAAGTTAAACTTTCTATAAGAAAGAACAGGAAGTATTCAAATGCATGGACAAGGGAACATCAAAACTTCTATACTGTACTAAAAAAAAGGGAATCCTATATGGCATTTCTGCACTGTTAGAGCAGCACAAATGAATCATGACAGGTTTAAAAGTGCTCTGTTCACTTTGTAGAGCTATAAAAGTTTCACAAACTCAAGAGAGAGGAGAGTTGAACTATTGGTATTTTAAAGGGAGATTAGTTTAATCCATGGAGATATGGAAAGGGGAATCTCAAAGATGCTCATTTGATTAATTTCTTGAGATTAAGAGCAAACACTCAGTTTCAGTTTGGCACCTATCCTACAGTCTCTACTATTTGAGCAATGTGTTTGAAGCTAGTATTTTGTGTTTGATAGTTTCCACCTCCAGTCTAGCAGAGAGAATATCAGTAGGTTAAAGTCTTGGAACTGACTCAGCCAGCCAAGCACTCCTACTAGTGTGTAGTAGAACACACTCCTAATATTTTATTCATCTTTCCTGTTGTGAACCCAAATCCAAAACTATGATTTCATTAAGGACTGTGAATAAGTAGAGTTGCAAGTCTTTCATAAACTACTAATAGGTTTAGCAGACACTAAAGAACTGTGGTAAACACTCTATGTAAGTCACTACAGTCTTCATTTCAACATACGTTTATGAAAATGTTGCACAAGGTGTTAACATCTATGCAGGTATTAGCAATTTTAATTTTACTTTGCTATTTCGTGCTATGATTGCAAATATTTTGTTGATATTAATACTGTAAACGTGCTATTGTAGTGGTAGCACTATTGCAGTTGTGATTGTGGTAGTAGGTCCTTATGTTTTCTCCAGCAGCCTTCCTATTGTTATTTGTAACTGTGTCAACAATATTAAAATCTCATGATTTAGGGTCATTGATTTGTAATGACGACCTACGCTTATGTTAACAGTGACAAGTCATGTTGCCTACCAGGACCTGAAAAGAGCCAGTGCGGAGAGCACAATGCCCATACCACGTGTGCTTTGGCATTTAGCTGGGGACTTGCTCTAGCCTGATTCCATGGGTAGGATTAATAACAGAAGTGATCATACTCCAGGGGTACATCTTCAGGTACAGTTTCATAAAACACGAATGCAACATCTTTCCATGATATGAAACAAAATGGAATAAGTTGGGATGATCAGGGGAAAACATCTAATAGAGTTAATTTTAGAACAGAAAGTAAAATCAATAAAAATTGTCACTGTCACTAGTTTACCAAGTATGTAAAAGTGTGCAAACAAGTATGATTTCCAAGAAAATAGCAGAAATCACCCAGTCTTTCATCTGCAAGGAGAATTGATCACACATTCAAAGATTTTTTCTGTCTTTTTTTTTTTTAATTGCTTATGTTTGAAAAAATTGGGGAAAATGTTATTCTTAGGCATTTCTTAATTTCCCTGTTGGAAAACAGTAACAAAAATAAACAAATAAAAATAGCTAGCTTGTGTGTTTGAAAATCAACAACTTTCAAATGATACATTTATAGGCAACACAATTTAAAAAAAAAGAATTTTCATTTTATTTTTGTCTTTTTCAAATAAGAGTATGTATAGAGTTTCACAAGTATTGTTCATAACTTCCTTAAGGAAGTTGCTTTCTGTTACTTCATGCAAGACTAAGATTGTGATTGCTGTAAATTCAGACTGGAAATGTATATATTGGAATTTGGGCCTCCCATGTCCATTGTGAATTCAAAAGCTAGTGTGAAGGATTAATTTCTCCTTGACCTGTGAATGACATGCAAATTTTCCTGACAAGTTTCCCAGTAAATTAAATGTTCTCAGTACTTAAAAATTTCAGTACACTTTCTTCTTTTCAATAATTGGCTGGTACTACCTGTTAAATTTAATCCAAAAATTCTAACTGGTTTACGTGATGTAAAGTGCCTCCCTTGCAAATAAACCTTTCAAGAATCTGCTCACAGTTGTGCCAGGTAAGCTTTTCCCTTTACTTCTTCAACTTTTTTATTATTGAATCACTGGCATTTGTATTCCAGTAATATATATTTCCTCTCACAGAAACAAGATCTCTCAATGTAGGCACAGAGAGAGAGAGAGAGAGAGAGAGATATGGTCCTGGCCTGTATGGTTTATTAATTGGCTGGATAAATGATGGGAGATGGGAGCTTGCCTAAGGTGATAACGGAGGTCACTCATGGAGACAGTGCTGGAAGCTTTTAGTCATTACACTGAACTCCAGTGTCACGCTGATGGACCTCCTAACAGTGTTTAAAATGCACTGTTTATAGTGTTTAAGCTGGGGAAACAGAAATTAAACTCATTACTTAAACACATCGTCCCCTGCCAGTCTTTCTCAGTATCTTTTTTCTCTTTAATCAGAAAAAAATATCCTTTAGGACTTACACAGCAGAAATTTCTTTCTATTCCTTCAACTAATTATTTTATATTTACCTGGCAAAACATAGAGAAATAAGATAAATCATTCTTTCATCCTCTTTGAAATAGCAGATAAAATTAAACATCTAAGAAACAATTTCAACATCTTCTTAACAGGACTAGAATTACTGACAAGTTATAAGGCTCTATTATTTGTATTTTATGGGAATTAACCTGTTCTTATTTGCAGTGTAGCACTACTACACAGACCTCCTAAGCTTTGCCATATCTCCTCCTCCAAATCTTAATGAGGTGTTCTCTTTCCTTTTCACGTTTTTTCCCCACTCTAAGGAAATAGTGTAATCATTAGTATCTGTTAACTGACATGCCTGTCAGCAAATGTGTTCTTGATGTCTCACATATGTGCTTACCTAAGCTTTAAATGCTGACTTTATCTAACTGGATTTCTGAGACTAGGCATAAAAACTATAGACACATTTCCCCTCTTGTTTAATTATTACTTTGTTAAAAAATCATCAAATATGCCTCTTCCTGTCAGTCTATATGGAAACAGTGAAAAGAGATTAAAAAATTAAGTCTTTCTATTCATACTGTTCCTTGTGAGAAAGGAACATTTCACTAACTGTATTCTGTGGTAAAATGGATTATCACAAAACATGGCATCATGCTTTGCTGGGAAAATGTGTCATCTGTTTTGCTTTAATCTCATTGTGGAGCAATTGTCACAAGTGTCTTCCATACGAAATATTTCCTTATCCCATTTGCCTGACCAAGATTAAATGTCAATGCAAGGGCAGGTAAATAAAGCTGAATAGCTGATATTTCTATAGCTATTCCTATTGCTGTTAATGGAGTTTAACACCAGATCAATATAGAGAGGAAAGTGATATGAATATTGTTTTCCAGGGACTTTAAAATATCTTTAAAGCAAAGCCACATTTGTTAAACTCCTAAATATTTTACCCGCTGGGTAAATGCTGATCCCTGTGAACATTTCCTAAAATACAAAAAATATGGATAAAACAGATCAGTTTCACAATCTTTGGGCAATATTTTCAGTACTGTGAAGAATCCTGTCCTTCACGAAGGAGAGCAACAGTTCTCCTTAATATAACAGCATCTCTATAGTGAATGTTATGTTTGGCTGCCCTTTGTCTTATGAGAGCAAGGAGAGCACAAAATTATTATGAGATAACAAATATTAAAATTAATAAAACCTTATATTTTAGTTTGTAAAATGGGCTTGAGCTCATTCATTCCCAGAATTACAAAAATTGTAACAGGAAAATACTTTACTATTGACCAAAACAATAGCTATGCCCTGAGATTTATCATGTTTCTACTTACCTTTGATTCATGATGCACATTTGGATTCTTGTAAATCACTACACTGTATAAACACATTTCTCTTAGGTTATTGAAATTAAGTTGCCTGGTTTGGAGAAAAATTATTTGTTTCAGGTCTGTCTGTTTTGTCTGTGTAAAAGAGACAGAAATCCAGCTATACTGTCTAACATAGAGAGTGACATTTACCCTATAGCTAAACTTGTTAAATGAGTTCATACAAGCATAAATGATGTTGTTTGTGGGAATCAGAATGTGCTTCCATTTTCTGCTCTCTTGTCACTCCTAAATTCTGGGTTTCCTGTTTAGTTCTGGGGATCAGTCTGCAGATTTTGAAAGAAAGAGTGAATAGTATATGCTATGTAGATGAAAAAAAGTTTTTTCTTTTTTCTTTTTTTCTTTTTTCTTTTTTCTTTTTTCTTTTTTTTTTTTTTTTTTTCTTTTTTCTTTCTTTTTTTTCTTTTCTTTCTTCTTTTTCTTTTTTTTTTTAAACAGATAACACGTCCTAAAAAAGGAATGTACAGCAGAATGAGATACATTTCTGATTATCAATGAAAATGTAGGCTCCTCCTCTGTTTACTTTTGTCTGGATACCCTGAAGAAAAAAAATCTAGCAGACACCAGTGTAGGTGTAAACTGGTTGCTTTGGACTAAACTGGAGTTTAGCACTGGTGACATCCTGATCCAGTCAAGAGTTGCAGAATTCTTCTGCAGATCTTCTCCAACCACGTGTCTACAGGTACAGCACCCGCAGTGCCAGTGCAGCAGAAGAACTCTGTGACTCCCCCACGGGATTTGGGCTCTGCCCAGGAAGGAGGTGCNTTCTTTCCTTTCCTTTCCATTCCTTTCTGTCTTTTTCTGTTTTTTTTTTCTTGGCAGTTATAAACTGAGGTAATTTTAGTTCACTATTCAGACATAAAACATGGTTTCATTTCAGCTCTTAAATAGTATTTGTACTGCAAGATTCCTTTATGTGTAGGCACTGAGTGACTCATTCAAAACTGAATAGATTTTAAAATAAAACTAGGAATTCATTTTGTGAGAGTGTCTTAAAAGAAAATCAGTCCGAAAAATAATTTGTTGCATAGAAAAGATTCTACCCATCCAAAAAAATAATTCATTTCCTTAGTGCTTTCAAATGTCAGTAAATGTTGAATTTAGTTTCAAAAGTTGTTAAATGACTCAGAGACTCTTAAAAACGTCATTTTTTTTTTTTTTTAATTTCTACACTGGTTTTCCCAAAGAATTCACCATCATTTTAAAAAATTGCTTTGGTTTTACAGTCAGTGTTATTTTTCTTAATTTTCACTTGCTCTGCCACGGGGTCCCAGTTCTTGTGACTCCAGAACTGGTGTCCAGGTGAACTATTTAGCCCTAAAGTCACTTATGACAGCAGAGGGTGACTAATCAGCAGAAATGGATTATCTCCCTAGCAACAGCAGTACAACATTTATGGGTGTATTCAGGGAGCTAGTGATAAACAGGCAAAACAGAATTATCTCTGAATTAGTGGCATTTGAGCAGGTAGCAATGAAAAACAGAATTACTTCAGTGTACTTAGGCAGGAAGCTCAGAGCATGGGAAACTTGCGGCTCTTTTCAGAAGCTCAGACACAGGTTTTGGCTTCTGCCTCCCATGACAGCATCCTACAGGGCACCAGGGTATGCCTGGCCCTCCACTCATCCAAAACATTCAAATCCATATGTTTGGATTGCCTAACTAAAGAACTAAGGCACCCAAATAGTTAACCAGACTACTCAACCACGGCAACAGATTTCTTTCCCCTAGAAGAAGGAAATGTTTTACTGTAAGGATTTTTCCTTTGAAGGAGGCTGCAAAGGGCTTCTGCGAGAAATAAGGACTTCTGCAGCTTAACTTCTGCTTTAAGTGCAGGGCACCTTTCCTTGATTTTATCTTCTCTAATATCATACACGTGGGTAGATGTAGGAGTGTGTACACATCATGTTCAAAGAAAAATCCACCTTGCTCTCTATACACTGGATAGGAGTTAAAAAAGTGTTCAACGCATCTCTTCATAGAGTACTGAGAGTTCAGCTACTACAATAAAAAATGCAGTAAGAGATTCAGAATCAGTTATGAAGGGGTCTCAGACAACTTTCCCACCTGACAAGTTTGCTTGCTCTGAATGACCCCAAGATACAGCCTACTCTGAAACACGTGGGGAAAGAACAGCAGAGTGTTTTGGCACGTAGCTGGGAGAAGGCTGTCACACAACGTGTTACACAGCCTGCAATTCCTTTCTTTTTGCAGAGCAAGAACAAAGAATATTGGATCTAGCCTGTGTGTCTTAATAGACTACAGCTCACAGGCTTCCTGCCAAAGGGTTAAATGCTGCTGTTTGGCCCTTGGTTTCAAGGACACAAATGGCCATCTTTCAATACTAGAGCTTTCTATGATAAAGAAAGACCAGTAGACTGAAGGAAGAAAAGCAATGGTGAATAAAATGTGAAAGTAACAGCTGTGATACAATCTTCCTCTTAGCTGAGCACTTAGTTTGAGGTGGGTTTTCTCTTTTTTTCTTTTTTTTCAGTTTTAATTCTGAGAAGGATTTCTATGGAAGATTGTTTTCAAAAGAATATATTATTCCACTATCGTACACATTTAGATGCATTTGCCACTGAGCTTCTGAAGGATTCTAAGATCATATCATGAGAAAAAAATATTAACAATTGTTCATGGAAAAAATCTGACAATAAGGTCAAGTGAGCCACGAAGGAGGTGACATTTGCCGATTAAGCTCTTGCTACAGCATAAAACAAGTTGACCAAGAAAAGCAGACAGCATTTAAAGATTTAGTCATATTTTTTATGGCAATAATGTACTTTTATGTGTGCTAAAGAATGGAAATGAATTTTAATGCTTATCAGGCACTTAGGCTATCTTATATGAAATTCCAGATTTGGCAACTCCTCCTGCAGCTGTTGCAAACAAGTCCAGCCAATCATCAGTATTTGTGTGTTTCATTCATCCCTCTGTAAGAGAAATAGAGAAGCAATAGACTCAGAACATTTAGAAATTCAGTTTTAACAAAGTGGATGATTTTCTTTACAGAGCTAAGTCTTTTAGTTTGTTGTTGTTGGGTTTTTATAATAATTTCACCAGCGGAATTGGATTGAGATTGCTGCCTTCACAACTACAGAAAGCAAAACAAAACTGTTTTCCAAGCTTCCAACACAACCTCTGAGTTTCACCAACGTCTTCTAATGGAGAAAAAGTGTGTGTACAGCCCATTTTGAGTTCTGCAACCAAAGCTATCAAAATCACACCTGTATGTTTTCATCCTATGTAATCTGGTGGCATGTTGTTAACTCCAAGTGCCACATCAGGTAACAGGAGCATTATCTGGTATATAACTATGTATTTCTGCCAGTATGCCAGCAATTCATGGGGTACTCTAAAATATTGTAATGTAGCTAACAATATTTGTATCAGTTAAAATAATTATAATAATGGATCCTTTAGCAAATTTTCTAGTACATTCACTATATATTTGGTAAAATCCAGCATTTTGTGTCTGCTTCATTCAGTTGTTAGCTGCATCTCTATGAAGGAGGTACAGGAAACTTTCACTCTGATAGGCAATATTTGACACATTCTTCAGTTGTCACTGATGATGTCACAAGTTTCAGAAGAAATTAATTTTGTATACTTGTTGACCCTTACCACTCAGGAAAAGTGACAAGTGCCTATGTCAAAGACTGCAGTCTGATTAACTAGTAACAATTAACTCAGCAGCTGATTGATGGGCCTGCCTGGTCATCTGCACAGTACTTTCAAGTGTGTGCTGTCCTGATAATTCCTCTCCTTGTGGTAATTGAGGTAAACTCAGTCATTCAAAAGCTTGGATATTTCCATAGCTAACCTATAGTCTATTGCCATAAGTTTGAAATAGATTCTTTAAAACTACCAGAATGTCAATATGATCTATTTTAATTTTTGGCATTTTGATTATTTTGTCAAAAATCTGTCTCAATGGCTACTGTTGTTTTTCCAGAAAGGAGGAAGCTGTTAATTTTGTTTTGTTTTGACTAGGTTTGTTTTGGTTAGATTTAGTTTGGTTTAGTGGGAAATTGGGCTGAAGGCCACATACATGCTTATCAGGTCCTAGGTATTATATTGGACGAACCTAGATAACGATCCCAAAACACATCCCAAAAGTGTGTGCAAAGTGCTGACATTTCTTTTCCTCAGAGAAAACATTGTTCAGGCTTGAATGATCAGATGTCCTTTAAGCATTCTGCTTCCTGGTTACGTTTTCAAAACAAGATGCAACAGAATATATTGCAACTTATTTGTAATAAGATTTTAGTAGCCTTCAGTTTATTTTCCCTTTTAGTCATACAGTTTCTATTCTCTGTCATAGCTGAAAACATTGTAATTCATATATTTCATCAATAAGAGTCCTAAATTCCATATAACGATGTCAAAAGACGCATTCTTATCCCTTTTTGAGGATGCACAGATGACTTATAGGGGATGAAGAGGGATTTTTTTAGCAAGGGAATATCACTTACAACTACATGGAAGTAGCAGTGCTGCACCAGGCACCACTGATTACTTGATTTTGGAATGAAGATGATGTATTAGAGAATCTAGATAGCTGCAAGCTCAAAGTAAATTCTTCCAGCCTCAGTACTTTTGTATTTCTGAATGTTGTGGGGTTTTTTAATCTGAAGTAGTGTTTGTGCCACTTTTCTAATTAATCTATTTTTATAATTGAAAAATTGTATGCAATGGCTATACTTTAATACTTCTTCTTCACTTTAGATGACAAAATAAAACATAAAGATAAGAAAACATAAGCATTTTGAAGTACATGCTCTATTTGTTATGGCACATAAAGGAAAATGCAAAGGAATGGTGAGATGCAAAAGAAAAGGTACAAAACAAAGAAACAGTGATAAGCAATAAAACATAACTTAATTCTGCCTTTTACATTTTTCCACCTGAATCCTTTCTTGTTGCCTTACTGGTATTTTTTAGTCAAAAGGCATCTTCCACCTCTGACAAATCCAGAGAACATCAGCATATGCTGTGCTCAGATTACACTACCCTGACTGACCTACTTGGTCTTTCCTTCAAGTTTTGGCTAGGGCCTGCATTTCTGCTCTGTTAGTTGTGTGAGTGATGCACATTTGTTCTCCTCCCTTTCCCCAGTCATCCATCTGCAACCTGCAGCAAACCCTCTATGCCTGCTGCTATGATACCGCGATATTTATCATTACCTTGCTTGTTTCCAGTAAGATGGCAAAGACAGAAGATGAAAAAGTAAACCAGAATAAAGCTCTAACGTGACATATCCGTGCTGTCCTAGTCCCGTTTGTCCATCATTATGTTTCCACTTTCTCCCAAAACAGCAAAAATGTCGGACACATTGCTGACAAATGCAGTGGGTAGAGTAAAGATACAATTCTGAGCTGTCTGCCCAAGCCTTTGCACACTGACTGACAACTGGTTTGTTCCTGTAAGCTAATGTAAAATGTGAATGCCATGATGTCACCAGTGTCATCTCAGTGCTTTCCATTGCACTATCTCTGCTGCTTACCTTGTCATATCCGTGCTCCCAAGGCTTGCATTTCCTTAACTAGAGGAGAGAAGGACCACATTCTCTTAATGGTCAGTATATCTCTCTAAAAGCATTATTATATTTCTGATACAGTTATCATTTGCCCTGAGCTGGTAAACCATCCTGCAGGGCTGACTCTGCATCTGCCATAATCCAGCATAACTCAGCTGAAATCAACAGTATTGTATTGAGTTACCTTGTGGAGTAATTAATGTGTGGAGTGCGTTAATAGCTCTTTTCAGATTCTCATATTCATACCTCCTGTAAATATTTTACATAACAACTAATATTCTCTACTGATTTTCAGCAACATTTTTTTTTTTCTGTGTGAGAAAAGTTGCTGGTCTGGGCCTCCATTTTTGCAAGTAAGCTAACTGGATCTCACTCCTCTGAAGCTACAGATTCAGGTATAAATCCTCCATATGTGTGGGAAATTATAGGGCCTATCTTTGAGGCTGTGGTACAACTCTCCCTGGTTTTGGTTTTTTTTTTTTTTACTTAAGAAAAGGCAAAGTGTTTGCTGTGAGAAAAAATAGAGCAGATAGAGGTGATCTGTAGCCCTTTTGTTAAAAAAACCCAAAACAATCAAACAACAAAACCCCCCTTAATTATACACTTAAAGAGAATCTGCAAAGAGAGGAACAGTGTTTGGAAAGAGAGGAACAATATTCTTTGTAATTTTTTCCTATGTATTCGGTCTAATTGGGATACTTCAGAGCTGGAGACTGATGGAAGTCACTAAGGGCTATATGGCTCAAAACCACAGGCCAAGAAAGCCTGCCTGTCTTAGTAAGACATTAAACAACTTTTAAATGTAGAATTTTATTTAACCTTGGAGTCAAATTTCTCATGGAAAGAGTGACGTCTGTAAGAATTTCTCTAAAAATGGTGTTCTATGAAATGCAGTAAACACAGATGACTGTTTTCCCCTTCTTTTCCTTTTAACTAAAATTAAGGTGCCTTAAAATGTGAAAAGCCTTTCTTGCATCACTTCCCAAGAAAAAGTTGAATCATTTTTCTGTCTCCAACCCGAGAAGCAGCATTCAGACAAAATTCCTTGACTGTGAAGAAAATCCTGTACACCGAGAACTGGAAAATTGCTCAGTACTCACAAGATTTCCTAGTGGTGTCAGTAGCCACCATCAGCCATGCTGAAGTGATCCATCTTCTCATTATGCTGCTTCTGAAAGGCTCCTGGCCTCTATGAGAGCCCTGGACTGCCAAAACCCTGGTAGAGAAGTGAAGCTTACAGCAAGGGCTACAGGGAGAGCAGGTTACTGGTTTAGGGTGGGGAAAGTGTCAGCACATACCAGGTTTTATAAATGAGTTAAAATGTGAAACAGAAGCTGGTAAAATAAAAGCTTTAATTCAAGGGTAACAATGAGTCCATTACAGACCTTGATGATTTGAATTTGTCTTGACTATATTTGTCAGAATCTGCAGCTGTGAATATTTTTTTCTTCATCTTTAGTCAGGTAGTTCTTGCCATATATTTAATTATGCATTCATCTACTTCACTTTTTTTTCCTGTAGGCAACTTGTTTTGGTTTCAATTGGTTTCCTTGCTTCGCTGACAACAGCAGCAGCAGTGCTTTCAGAGGTTTCTAGGTATCCCTAGAACAAAACCTGTCACTATACAAAAAAATTAAGATCTTTTCTGTATCACACATCTAGTTTTCATCCTTTTTTGACATTGCTAAACATTCTCTTCCAGTGATTTTGTATCTTTGGAATTAATTAAAATACTTCTGCAACATACATTTCTTTTTATTGTGAAAGCTAAAAAGTGTATCAAATGAAAAAAACCTTTGAAAAGCCTTCTCAGGAAATCTCTGCCTACAACGTATTCATACAACTCTTCTCATTGTGAAATGCCCTGCTCTGAGTTGATGACTACAGTATTAGTACTGGGAAACAGAACACAAGGATTTCTGACAAAATTGATAATTTTTTCTTTTTTCCTTTTCCTTCTTCTTTTTATTAGAGAAGGCACAGAGTCATATTTCCAGAATTTAGTTTTGACTTCCTTCTATGCCTCCCAGCTGGCATGGAAGAGAAATTAAGACATGAAAAAAGATGCTTCAGAATCTTCCTTTAAGGTATTTAGGATTAGAACTGTGTTCTACAGTGAATACATACAGTGCATAACACAATAGAGGTAATTAATTGAGACCTCCAGGTGCTATTGCGTTATAAACAGTAATTTACTCAGCAAACTAATTTAGTTTCTTGCACGGACTGTGAATGTCTGTTGTACAGACATGTGGACCATAACAAGAACATTGATACATCACTCCTTAACTATTACCCTATGCTATAGTTTTAGGGAAAGGTGTGTAGGGATTTTTAGTGCATTTCTAGTGCAGAAGGAAATTTCTTTCCTTAGCAGCGTCTGTCTCTTTCTTACAGTATTTACTAGGAAACATCATTTAAGCTGTATTACAGATTCCATAATACCTCCATTTCCTAACCTCCAGTGCATATATCTGGTGGACATAGGTGTGACAATGACAATAATAAGCAAAGGAGAAGTGACCTGTTTAAATTTCCTGCAGTGTGACTCTTGAGTAAACTCATAAAGGCTGCTCAGTTTAGATAGGTGGGACAGGGAAATAACTGCCTGAAAATACTGTGATAATGGAAAAGTTAATACTGAAAAAAATTGTTAGAACTGAATTTAAAAAATATGTATTACATTTAGCACACAAAACCAACTATACTTACATTGTCAAATGCTGTATGCTAGTATGAGTAGATGTGCAGGGCAAGAGAGTTGGTGCTGGGGACCTGATTCCTCCACTAGACATATTTCAGGACATTTTTCCTTCAGACCAGCTCTGGACTGTTTGCTCCCTCTTGCAGCTGGAGTGTATTTGTTTTGCTGCTAAAGACCACATTCCAGTTTATTCAAATTCCTTCATCCAAAAGGAATCCAGTTCATGTGCTTTGAGACCCATATGTGATGCAAACCAAAAGATAACACAGGGACCAGATGGAGATATCCTTATACAAGCAGATGATCCAAATTAAAACCCTAGGCAGGTATATCAAAATTGATTTCATTCAATTTAATTTTCAAGTTGCAGTGTTAATTATTATTTTAGTAATATTGTATGCGGTTTATGTGGCAAGGTTTGGATACCTGAGGGACTGCAGGGATGACCTCTGTAGGAGGAGGCTAGGGACTGTTCTGTGACAGACACAGCTACAGCTGACTCCACAATGGACCAAATTGAAATTGGCAACAAATTAAATTAATTTTCCACACATTGAGCCTGTTTTTCCCTTAAAGGTAATTGGTAAATGATATTCCTCTCTTTATCTTGCCCTGTGAGCTTTCTTCTCCATTTTGATCCCCTTTGCCCCCCGAGAAGGAGGAGTGTGCAGCTGGGTGTGCATTTGACTCATTGCAAAGGCTAGCCTGGCACAATTATATATAATTATTCTGTCTCATTTGCAGTGGCTAAAATGCAGAGAAAAACAATAGGGAAGAAGAAATAAAAGGTAGGCAGTTCTCTGTTATGAAGGGTTTATGTTTTAATAGATATGTTTTAATAGGCTTTATATTTTAATAAGTAAGGTAAAGATGTGACATCCAAAAGAATGATCATCTTAGTCAATAGTCACAGTGCAGGAGTGTTTGACTCTGACATTTCAAAACTGAAATTACAAGTAAGCCTCTTGGGGTGGCAGCCTGGAAAGAAAGTTATTGGCATAGGTATGTAATGACCTTAGCTTAAATATGAAATCATATGTTGTGTTAACCCTTTCACTCTAGCATCAAGAAGCTGCCCCCCTTGGCAGGTTCTCTAGATTTTTGAGTCACCTCCTCATCAGTAGTACAAATGGTACCTTACCAGCTTGTTTCTCCTCCAAAAAAATCCCTGCAGGCTTGGAGTCCTACTAAGTGCCACTGTCCTTGCATATCCTGCTCAGCTATTTCAGCCTCTGCCACATTTAGGAGCCAAGTCTTTTATTTGTCAGGGACAACTCAAGCTTTATAGGAGTTGGACAGCTGTGTTGGACACTAAAGAAACCACAGTTACTAAAAGTATCGAGGCTAAGAAAGAAGCATCTTCAGGAGTTAGTCAAGGTCAAGATGGGGAGGACAGACGGGTTCCAGAGTTAGAGACTCAGGAAATTTACTTTAAGAGCCCAACCTATTTCACCCTAGATGTGGTCCAGTAGTCTTTATTTGGTGAGACATCAAGGAAAACCTCAATTCCCAAGAGATGTCATTAGGAGTGAGAGAAACCTAGCTGAGTTCTAGAGCCTGAGAGTCAGGTCTTGAAGACAGCATCTACTTTGTGCCCTAAAGATGATGCAGGAGGTCCAGATACAAAATTCATACTGGAATTCTGTTTTGAAAATGGTACTCACAAAGCTGTATCCTTCTGAGTCTCCAAGCCAGAATTTTTCCGTGAATCAAGAACAGAGATCAGGAGATTTCACTGAGCCTGTTACTGAGAGAAAATTTCTAGTGAAGATCCACGTAGCTGCCAGATGATCAGGATCACTTTGAACTACTTCAATGCACTCTTTGCTTCTCCAAGAAGCTTTGTCAGAGATACAGCCACCCTCAGGCCACACAGAACAAATTGCAATACATTTGACATTCCCTGTGTAGGAATAGCACATGACTGATTACCTCCTTCTGTTACTTCGACATTGACAGTGGCTTTTTTCTTTGGAAGCTGGTGCCTTGCCAGTGATGGAAGGCAAATCAGGCTGCAGAGGCTGGTCCCTTCTAGAAGAATACTCCAGCTATAAGCTGGCCGGTCATATGGAGCAATTCCCTAAAGGCCTGTCACTGCCATAAGCAGTATGTCTCCCTCTCAGGAACAGTACAGTGGTTGTTGATGGCAAAAGAGAGAAAGAGTCAGGAGACTTGCAACTCCCAGTGTATCATCCAAAGCACAGAAACAATCAGGTGCTTAAAATGACTGCCATGGACCTGCTGCACATTTCTGCAAATATCAGGCTTCCTAAGCAGCATATTTTGTGTGCATGCTAATAGGCTGAGGCAGAAAAGGCTCCTGGGACAAGTCAGATTGGATCATATATCTGCTAGGACAGCCTGTCAGACAGATAGAGGACATAGACTGTAGGATATCTGGAGAGGTCAAGTTGCTCCAAGTGAAGCACAGAGGGGGCACAGCTAATGAGAGCCAGAGATGGGCTAAGGCAATGCAGATGCAACTGTCTCAAGCTGCTTAGCTGGCAAAGCTGGATTTGAACTTGGCACTGCTGCTGAAGTAGCAGTATTGAATTGGCCTACAGTGCTCTAGGGAGCTTCTGCAATTGAACTGAAATGGAATGGTGGGTGAGATTTGAGCTGATTTTTCTATTTTATGCCTTCTCTGGAGAATGTTCCATCATCCGTGCCAGAGCTGGTTTATGCCTGTGTTTCATAGCAATATACGAGCAAAGGAAATGCTGCTGATTGCAGCACTTGGCAGGTAAGTTCTAAATACTTCCCAGGGAAGAAAATCCCTGTGTCCTTTTAGGATGCCTTCACTTGCATTTAAAGATACCTTAAGTTGAACACAGTGCAAAGATAGTCACAGGAACTGCTAACAATTTCAGAGAATGCATCTAATCTAAGTTTGTTTAGCAAATGAAATGTCCTTACTTTTGGTTACAAGTATGAGAAACATGCGCTTTAAATGGGCACACAATCAAATAGATTCTACAGTCTATGAGACCTTTGCCTGGGACATAGATTTTATTTAATGGATCAAGGAACAACTTTTTGTGGGAGCCTCTCTTCCACAGATGGTTTGCAGCAAGCTGACAAAACCACGAGATCCCAGACATTATTCATACCCAGGAATTCCAGGCATTCCTATGGAGCATATGACTTCTAACATGATCCCTCTCCCCTTGAGCCCTTGCAGCAGGAGGCAACCCTCAATTCATCTCTCTGGTTTGTTTCTTCCTAGATGAAGATAAGACCCAAAGAAAACAGAATTTATTTTGGGAATTCACTTGGTTCCCTGCAGAACGTTTTGCTCCAATCCCTTCCCAGGCTTTTCCCTAACTCCTATTTGTGTATTTGTCAGCAGATGATTGCTGCTCCTCTGAGTCTTCCAGCCCAGTGTGCGGTGATCTAGGGTGGGGAGGGGGAGGTATTCAAGGATTTTCACTTAAGGCACCTTAATGATCCAGAGAAACTGACTGTGATATGCCTTAAACTCCTTCTGTAGTCAGAGAGAGATGCTCCCGTGGAGAGCAATTCAGGTCACCTTGGTTAGGTTCTTGCTCTGAATTACCCTTTGGAGGAGCCCATCTATCTTCATTAATTACACGGGGAATCTAGGAAGCCTATCATGCTAATGTAAGTGCTGAACTGTGGTGCCTGAAGTGAGGCACTAGGAAAACCTCCCTTCTATGAGCTCCTGGAATCTTGTGTTTCACTACTGAAAATACATAAGGCTTCTCTTGTTAAGGAAGAAAATTCAGGAAAATTTTCAATCTTTTTGTACACTTGACTTTAAAACAAAATCACTATCATCCTTTTTTAAAATGCACTACTTAAAGGAAAAGGATGCACAGCTTTCCCACACAATCATATGCAAAACCTCAATATCCAAAATCACTGCTAATAATGAGGGCATCACAGCTTCATTCCTGTCATTGTCTTTCATTTTCCCACGTGTCTGAGTTCTGTAGTTACTCCAACTGTCATATATATTATTTATTAACACAGAAAAGCATTAAAATGTAATTTCCTCATCTATTTATTTCTTTCCTAATTGCACACTATTTAACACTCAAAGAAATTCAGCAATGGCTGGCTTGATTTTCCTTAGTTGCATAGATGCAGGCATTTATATTTAATCATTTTATATTTAATTACTTTGTTGTTCTTATTTATGTGAACTTTGTGCAGTGTTTCTTTCCACTTTTAGTCTATTAGCTGTTTATAGCCTCTCATTCCTTAGCATGCATTTAATCTCTTTGTTGATTTTTAGCTTCAGTATTTTGAAAAGTGTTTTCTCTGAAAGAATTATGTGTGACATTTCTTAAACTTTCTACAGATGCTTCGATTTAAGCATATTTAAGAACTTCTGCTTTCTTCCTGATTTAGGTGTTAGAAACAATTGTCTTCAGAGGTCCCTCTGTAATTATCAGAATTGTACCCAGTATGTAATGCTAATGCATTAACATATAAATATCAAAACTCAGCTTACCACAATTCATAGAATTTTCAAAGAATTAGTTTCATCCTTTTCCCTGGACTTTAGTCTAAAAGTTGGGGAACCTCTTTTGCTTTTCTTTGTCTTAACAGGCTTTTAAGGCTGAAAATGGATCATCTAAAAACCACTCTCATGACTTTACAGATACATTTATAATAAGGCTGGCACATCACCTTGGTGCCTCATCCATCTTCACATTTTTCTCCAAGGATGGTAAATGAGCCAGAAGCATTTAAGGAACACTGTCTAGGAAAGCTTTGCACAGTATTCCTTGCACTCAGCAAGATTTGTGACATTGATTTCAGTGGTCTTTGGGTTAAGATGGATCTCTTAGATTTTGAGTTAGCAGAATAATACATTTGGGAAACACAGCCTCTTCTAGCTCATGAATTGTTTGGGAATTTTGGAATGAAAATGTACACAAGACATGCTATTGTTTGATATGAAAATAATAATAAGTAATTAGTGAGTGAGAGATGTTTGAGTAGATTAAGGAATGACAGGGATTTTCATTCCTTTCTATGAAATAGTAGAAACTTAATGTAATACATAGGCCTAAATGTCAGGCATTTTTATGGATTCTAAGACGTGAATACTGTGTGGCCTTACCAGAACTAGTACAATCATCTTGGGTCATCATCCCAAAACTACTGAATTGCATGAAAGTCTTGTTGTTGCATGATCTGTACAACAAGCTGGATTAGTATGGTGCTGCTATACAAATGCATTGGCATGTTAATAGAAAAATTCAGACTATTGTGATGTTTGACCTAGATCTAAAAAAAGACAACTGTTACAATGGTGTGAGAAATGCAAAACCAACAAATCTGTTACCATAAATACACTATGAAGACAGAGTTTACAAGTGTAGTGTCTCCTTGCAAAAGAGGGTAGGGTAAAAATATCACTGTTATTTTCTGTTCTTGCTTCCTCCCTCAGAAAGTCTTCTACCCACAGAAATTCCTCTCCCCTCAGTTTCATGGAACTGAAAAATTGAGATTTTAACATAAGGATCAGAAAATTTAGCTTAAACGCCTATCTATTTAAAATTTTATTTCACAAAGTAAACCACTTTTTAAAAGTACAGAACATACTCTAAGTTAGTGGGAAATTATACTTTTGTTTAACATTTTAGCAAAAATACAGCACAAACGGGAAATTGTGTTAAGATTAAAAAAACCTTATATTTTGCTATGTAATAGTGTTTATAACAAATTTATCTATACAATTTTTTTTAAAAAGAGTAAAGAAAACCTGTGGATTTTCTGTGAATGAATATGAAAAATATCAGCAGTGTGTAAATACCAACTCCCTCAGGAATGTTCTCAGAAAAATAAATAACAGTAAATTGAGTAGATGACAAATTGTATGTGCGATTGACTTTTCTCTGGATATTGTTTAAAGAAAATAAACATAAATTATTGATCAATTTTACCTTTTTCTGTCATATTTGTTGCTCTGAGTCTTAGAAAAAAAATGGCTTCAATGCATTAAAAATTTATCCCATTGGAGGATCAGTTGAAGAACTGACTGCATTCACATGCAATGAAGTCAACAAGACCAAGATATTTGAAAGAACTGAGGATATGGTCATGGCCTATGTTCTGCACTAGCAAATTACCCAAAAAATGAGGAAGTCAGAATACAGCTCGTGTAGCATGTCTCAATTGTTTTTATTGTTGAAAATTTTGGTGGCAGCATAATTAATATTTTGAGATATCAAGTAGGAAAACATTATCATTTATATCCAGGAAATGTAACTGAAATAGGTAAAATGCAGAAACGCAATAGGATAAAGAATTGTTAGAACACTAACAATCCTTCACCTATATGGTCTCTTTCTTCAGTACATGAAGACAAATCTGCTTTGCTTATAGGGTCTGGAAAGAGTCAATGGAGAAGATCATAGATAAAATTGAAATTTCCTCTGGTGAAGGTGGTAGAACTTTCTCCGACTTGGAGCTCTGACATGGAGCTATACCATGGGTGCAGCTATCTTCTACACCTGTGGTTTTGGGGCTTGGTTAGGCAAGGGTTGAGACCACTGAGAATATGGAAGGCCCGAGGGATGTCTTAGGACTTGCTCCTTACTTAAAATTTCTGATGGAGATTAAAAAGCTGTGTTATTGAAGACTATAAAGAAATAGATATGCAGAAAACACCCAAATGGGGCAAGATCTGCCTTCTTTCTAATTCAAACTTCAGCAGTGTACAAGTTTTCATTAGCTGTGTAACTAATAGTGGCAAATAACTCAATACTGTGAACTTTTCTAAAGGCTGTGGTGGGATTTATTAAACCCAGGGTAATGTCTTTTACCCATTACATCTCTGTGATTTGCTTGTTCCTTCTATTTTAGACAGTGTTGAAATGTCTAACAAAACATATAAACCAGAACTAATATTGTTTTGGCATTAAAGTTACTGCACAAAGAATGATAATGATATTTGATGGGTAATTTAGCCTTGGTTATTCTTCTACCAGGATTTCTTTAGTCCGTGGAGGTTCATAATGCTCCAGGAAATGTGTCTTTTCATTTTCTTAAGAAAATATATTGATGAATGCTCTGATAGAAAAATGTGTGCCATGTGTATTGTTAGCCCCAGGATGTCTTGAAGAAGATATCCATCTCAATGGGCCTGTTCCTGGGAGACAGATATAATTAAGAACTGAATATATAAATCAACCAATAATCTCACTACTGTAAGGAAAAGCTAACTTCATTTTGTTGTTTTTGAGCTTGATTTTTAAAATGTTAATATTTATAATACCTTTGAATAAAAATTTCAGGTGTGCTTTGCAAAAACATTATCTTTTTTTTTTTAATGAGGTTATGGATTCAATCCAGTACTGAATGTATCCTTTCAGATTGTTGCTTTGGCAACCTTACCCAGAAAGATTATTTAGAAAATGTAATACTATTCAGTGAGTAATCTGTCAGCTATATCTACAGCAAACCCAAAGTCATTGCAATAATCATCTTCTTGCCTTCTTTGTAGTCATAGTCTCTCCATTTTTCTTAATCATTCCTTTGTAGATGGATATGAACTTGATCTGCCTGGACTTTGAACTGGATAGATACAAATTTGGGCTGAAATGAAAAACTCCTTTATTGGCTCAGGTGCCAGTCAGAGGTGGCTCACGTCCAATCAGGCACCTCCCATCTCACTTCTCTGTGCAGAAGGACACCTGAACATCAGATTTATATCGCACACCTTTCTTTTTCTTTGAAATTATGTATTTGAAACTTTTTAAATTTTCCCTTGCCTTACAGCTATCCCTGTGTTTCTGGCCATGTAATACTCAAAGTGCTCTAAGAGAAGCTTGGAAGAATGGTGTCACCTGGAGTAACTGCAGAGTCAGGTATCTGGCTTCAGTGCACAACTGGTGTGAGGAAAAGGGAACCTCCATTTTCAAAGAGTATCATAGTACCTTGCAGTTTATCTGCAAAATGTTGGCCTAGACAAGTGCATAATTCTCATAAAGAGCTGACATTTTCCATATAAAATTGGTTATTTCTTGAACAATTTCTTGAGTTTTCTATTGTTTTAATCTCAAGCCAAGACTGGGATTTCTGGCAGGCCTGCTTATTGAATGCTCTTTCCATGAGACATTCCAGGTGACTGATAAATGCCTTCTGCAATACCCAAATAAACTTATTTCTTTGTTGCTGTCAAGATTCTCACACCTAGAGAAAATATTTCAGAAATACAATTTAGATAGCTCAGGGTCATGGAAGTTTTTGTGACCTCATTTAATGCAGTTCTCACACCTCATTAGAATACAGAAAAAAATGGTACTTGATAAAACTTTCAGATGCCATGAAAAGTAATTATGTTGTCTGGAGGATTTAGGTCATTATAATGTTTACTAAGACTTTTTTGGAAATAAGATGTTTTTATTTTTTTTTAAATTACTGTTATTGCTGTTATGCCCAAATGTATATAAATTGTTCATCCAGCAGTATGACTAAAATGACAATTTGTTAAAATACGCTATGTTTCTTTTTTGTGGCCTTATAACCATCTGGTAAGTGGGATATTTGCAACAGAAGAAATAATGATAACTATAATAGTAAAGAAGAAAATTTGCTATCTCTATTTCATATATATATATATATATATATGTAATCACTGATGTGATTGTTGATTTGTACCACCTAAAACAACAAAATATACCATTGTTAAGTTTTATGGATTTCTCATCCATGCCAAAATCTGTGGGAGAAAAAGCAAAAGAACAGGATAGAATGAAAGCAGCAACAATATCACAGGATACATACATATATACCTTGCTATTTTTTTCGAGTCAGTATAACCCTAGTCTCTTTTACCAAATTTTGACTAGCCAACTTTTCCTGTAAGTGACTCAACTGGCTGAATCTCAATAACTAAACACAGAGACAACTCAGAGGAAGGTAACCTTGCTGTGCTAAGAAAAATCATCATGGTCAGATAAATGCTTGACACAAAGAGGAGCCACATTTGATCTCTTTGTTCCTTTCAGCAAAGATAGAAGCAAGTCACAGGATTTTGTCATGATATTGTCACACTATAAACATATTTTCTTATTTTTGAAGAAAAAAAAGAGATCTTTGAACAGCTGAGTCGAATAAAAAATAAGCCAGGCATTCTTAGTAATAAGCGTGCTTCAAATGACTTCAACAGACTTCATGTGCCTCTTCATACAAAAGATAATTTGAGATGCTCAGATGAGAAAATGAATGCTATCTACAGTTTGTCCAGAGAATTATTGTTATTGAGGAAACAATTTGTGTTTAGTAAATACATATTTATAGGATAATTGATGTCTCTGGTAAATAATATATGATATGTTAATATAATTAATTTCAACCATTCATTTCTAAATTAGCTAAATATGTATTTAACAAATTTAGTTCTGAAAAGAGCTTAATCGCCCATGGGCAAAAGGAAGATTAAAATTGAAACAACAGGATACATTATGTCTGGTTGTCAAAACAAACCAAAACAAAATCCAATTTATAATTTTCTTTGCTAAAGGAACTGTCATTTTTTGCCTGCACAGAAAGAATGAAAAAATCCTTGGGCTCATCAAATGACAAAAGATGAAAATCTAAATTTTCAAGGAAAATATAAAGAAGATATAAGGAAAAATATGTCTCCTAGGATCAAATCATGAAATATCTGGGAAAACTGCAAAGCAGGGCCACCTGCCATCAGGTCTTTGTCACAGGCTATCTGAGCAACTCTGTGTGTGGAAATATCCAGTATAAAGACAGAAATATTAATTACTATGTTAATGGTTCATCACTGGTTCATTAAATTAACTTCTAAAACAAAGCGTTAGTTGTTATACAGAAAGCGAGTCAAACTGTTTTCTCAGAGAGCAAGGCACTGATAAATTTTTTGTTCATGGGGGAAAATCAGTTCAATAGAAGAGTAGATTTCAGCGGCAAGAGGAATCTCTTCTGGGAATATAATTTACATTGATGAAGGATCCTTACATCCTAAGTCATCCTACAAAAAGTACACTCGTCCTCTAATGTGATTTTGGATGGAGCAGTTTAGAAAGCAAAATTTACTAAGTAAACAAAATTAAGGCTAGGGAAGAGTAAAGTCTGTAATATTAAAATATTTACATTTTATTGTGTCATCAAGTATTACCTCTTGGGTTGCAGAAAATATGTCTGCCTTTAATCACTAATATACTTAGGATTATTTATTGCCCTATTTATTAATTACTGTATTTACTTTGCATAATACAAAAGTATTACATGACATGGCACAGCCAGGCATCTCAGTGAAGAGTTGGAAATGAGAAACAGCAAGCCACTTAATACTGTTTCTCAAAAGAACAAAGGAATGGGATTTCTAAAGGCACATGGATGGAGAAGAAGCAGATGGATGCTAGTTGCAAAATAGCTCTAAATGAATACTACACACTGTTTTAGCCTTCCAAGAATTGTTGTTGTCTAAGATCAGTGAAAGTCGAGTGAGTTGGACAACTGAAGATCAACAGAGGCCAGACAGGGAGAAATGCATTAAAACATTTTTGAAGAAAGAAATGAAAAACTCTCCCTTGGAAAAGAATTTCTGCATCAGCTAAAGGTGTTTTAGCCTTTTCTTTTTTTTCTACTATCCTTTTATGGAGTTATAATAAGTTTGAAATGCCTTCAGACAACTTCCTGCAAAAAACAGCTATCAATACTGTAAGCCAAGAGCCCATGTGTAGGTCAAAATATCAGCTACCCCATAATAACTTACAGCACCTAGTAAATCCAGTTTAATCTAGCATTCATTCCTGCTTATGCAAAATTCAATATGCAATAAACTCACACACAGATCTCAATGTTATCTACTCTTGCTGTCCAATTAATAATCCTAATAAATTGGTATTCCTGTTTGTAGAGGCTAGCCATTTTAGTCTATACATTAACACTCACAATACCATTCCTCTCAGGATAAAATATGGTGGGTGCAGATGGCATCCAAAAATTGTGTGTGTAGTTTCAGCTCTGGGTCGGGGATGGTGGCCATCACTCCTCCAGGACTCAACTAGATTGTCTGGGTGAAACATACACCACTATGGAGTAAAAACCCCTCACATTTAAAGCTACTCTATGGACTTCAGTAACGTTGGAGTAGCATTTAATCTTATGCTGCCATTCTCCGGGATGGGGTGAATTTTTACCTATGTTGCTGGTCAGACTTCAGACATAGTCAGAGGAAAATCATTGAGCAAATGATAAATCAAATATTAATCATTCTTACCAACGTGGATGAAGGTTGGACTGATGATCTTGGAGGTCTTTTCCAACCTTAATGACTCTATGATTCTATTCTATGATTCTATGAATTGTGTGTGCATGTTCCCAGCTTTAAAGAGTTTAGTGGCTGATTTCCACACCTGCTATTCAGGATCTGTGAAAACATCTGTTATTGGTAGAGGTTTGGTAAAGCCACAGGAAGATTTGTGACCATGACACATGAAGTGAGTTTTTTACATTCCTATGATATATTTAGGGAAAAGAAAAATACTTTACAGTATTTCTTCAAATCGTTCCCTGAAACTCTTCCTACACATCTTCTGGATGCCGAAGAAACAGCGAGGTGTGGTTGTTATGCACTGGTCCTGCCTGGCCACATCACTAACACACAAACACCATCGACCATATGTGTGATTCAAGTGCTGTAGTCCCTGGGCCCACCATGTCTACACACTGCCCAGTTGGCATTAAGTGGCAGCCATGGGCCATGAATTTGCCATGAGGAATTGCTGCTCTTTGTGGCGACTGAAGTGCCCTCACACCACCCCAGTGCTGCCCCGACTGCAGTGGGTGCAGCAGGGGCCCTGGGCTGCACAGGGGAGTTGGCTGTACTCTGCATTTCAGAGATGTCTTGGCCCGTTGATATCTATGCCACAGGAGAGAGGCATGTTGCGAACAGACCTTTGAAAATGGATGTGTTTTCAAGAGCCTGCATAGTTGAACTGGGTTGAATTATGCCCACCACAGCTTTGTTGTGTTTACCCAGTGTCGAGAGAAATTAAGATCTTGGTCTTCAGCTGGGGCTCTGCAGATTGAGGGAAACATTAAAAACCACATAATAAAGGTGCAATGCATAGTCTCTGCTTTCAAATTATAAATTCCCTAAAGTGAATATTGCACTTTCTGTGCTTCATGGCACACTTGACTAATCTGTTTCATCCTCAAGGGTGATGGGATAAAGTCCTTTCTTTAACGTGTTTTTAAATCCCAGCATTAATATCTCAAATATTTTTCCTTGTTTTAGATTTGTCGAAATGTCTGTAAAATTTGTAGGTTTTTTTCTGCAACCAAAGATTAAGAGAAAAAGAAAAAAGTAAATTCACCTTCAGAAAATGAAAAGTTTTCAATATTTTCTATGCATCTCAAACCCACCTTTACCTTTGCTTCAGGCCAAATAAAAGAAATTCCACTTTTCAGTTGCACCTTATTGCCAGAAGTAACTAGTTCTGCAAACATTTTTGTAGTTGGACAAGGAAATATGTCCTGATGAACTGCATTCCTAAGAGATTTCCTCAATATCACAAGAACATCTGTAGCAGAGCTGAAAAAGAAGTGTAAAGTGCTGGCTGCAATTCCCACTTGCACTTTTATCAAAAAAAGGAAAAAAAAATACAAACCACCAAGCTCTCATTCCCCTGGATATGAATCATTTGCTTGTTACTTTTGAAGCTCTTCTTATTTCAGCTGTTTTGGAGACTGAATGACTTTTTATTGAATGAACTTTGCAGATTTAGGTTGGGTTTTTTTTCCAAAATACTGTTTCCTATTCTCTCAAGTAATACATTCAGACCAGATACAGCTCTTTGCTATGTGATTGAAATATTTCTACTCATTAAAATGTTTTGCCTTGTGAGTGAAAGAAATGTTTGGTACAGTTTTGTGCTACATTTATATAATTTACTTGATTGTAGTGCTCGGGGTATACAGCATTTTCTGCTTTGTGTCCTAGCTATTCCAAGAAATAATAAAATATGAAGTAAATTTGTTTCACCTTACTCCATTATGTCCCAAAAGAAAAATGTCCAGGTATTAATGACCAATACAATTTTTCAGACTACCTGTGGTGTAAAGTATTACAGACAGAATAGAGTTCTTGACGATTAAGTTGTGCCCATCTTCTGATTTAACTAAAGAATCTGTTCTTATAATAGAAATAGCATGACTAGGCAATCTTTGCGGATATGCATTTTTGCATGCTTTCTAAAATTGTTAATTTCTTTCTATGGGCTTTGTGGCAATCTGGATACCTTGGAGTTTGGTTTGGTTTTGATTTGTTTTGATTAGTTTATCATCACTAATGAAAAGTAGAAAGGTAGAAACAGGTTTCAGGGTGCTACAATCACACTTGTCTTTTCTCCCTTTCATTAAGTGTTAATAAATGTGAAGGTGACTTATCCTTATGGTTACAGACAGCAAAAACTGGACATCCCCCAGCTGCAGCCAAGGGAGGAAGCATAAGTAGGGACTGGCTGCCCACTTGCTGCAGTAGAAGAGCACAAGGAGTGTGAACTCTTGAGGTGCCAGCAGAGCAGGTAGGTGGAAGGTGCAATATTGGGTACCTTGGCAGAAGAAAAATCACTGAAGTCATGATGGGAATGTTAAACTGAGGTACATAATGGGAAAAGACCGTATGTACTTGGTTGTTGAAGAATTTTAATTGTATCCCTTGAGGAGAATTAAGCAAATGTTTGTGTTTAAATATAAACAAAATAAAATACAATAATACATGAACAATGCATTGGACAGAATCCTACAATTATGAACAATTCTACAAGGACCCCTCAAAGATGTGTTATGAGCCAATTCCTTAAATAAACTTGTACCAAACTATGAGTTCTGAGAGAGGTTATAGGGCAACATAATCCAACCTTTGGTCCATCTCCCAGTCCAGCTCTGCTGCCCAAAGGTGTTTCAGCTTGGATCTCTGAGTGCTCAAATTCCGGAATGGTCACAAGACAATGCTGAGGCTGTTTCTGATCTCATCATCAAGAAGAATTCAATCCCTTGTAAGGAATCTCTTCTGTTCCTGGCATCCCTGCTTCCAGCCAGTTTAATACTTTCTGCAGGTGGTTTGTCTTACCCTCTGTGTCAGATCATTCCTCAGTCACAAATGTCCATTGCTGGGCAGGTACAATTTAAAATTCCCTTTCACCATATAAACAATTATATGGTTTCCAGGCAACTGACTAAGGGAAATAAAGCTGTTTATACCTTCCTAGGTATTGAACACAAAGTCTGGATGAGCCAGAATCTTATGAGCTTCTGCCCTAGACAGAGAGCAGTGCAGAGACACACCACCACTGAAGGATCCCTGCATCCCTGTGGTCTGTGTCTCCACTGCTTTCTGCATAAGAATGCGTGCAGTACTCTGAAAGCAAAGGTGACACCATGGCTGGCAAAAGGAGGAGAAAGAAACATCCACTTCTCCAGGGTGCCACTGAGGGAGTGATGGCAGTGCTCTCTTTAGACAGACATGCATGGCCCATTCTTACCACTGCACAGACACACCAGGTAAAATACTCATCTGATTCTCGCTGGCAATGGCTACAAGAACAGCTCAGTGGCCTTGTTCAGCCTCAAATAAAACACCAAAATCCTGTTCAGACTCCAGGAAAAGAGCATTTTTGAGCAGAGGTTTGAGACATGCTTCTCTCAAAAAAAAAAAAAAAAAGAAAGGAACATAATTTTGGTAGAAACCTTTTTTCCATCATAAATGTGAGAATGGGTTCACTCACTAATATGTCCACTCCAGAGAGCATTCCTACCTGCAACTCACCCCTGAACATCCTACTACAATCTATCTGATGGAAAGCGAAGAAGGGGGATGGGTATGCCAAACTGACTCCCTTGTCAAACTGAAATGATGACAGACACAGTTTGAGTTTGATCCCAGGTGCTCAGCAGGTGGATCACAAGTAAATCACTGCATTCATCTCCTTTACAGCTCAATAGCTCACTATGACTCTGCACAGAGAGAAAATATCCCACAATTTCAAGACGCTGTTCTAGAGATGACACCCATAATAGAAACCCTGTAGTAATGAGAAAAAATACTCAATATCAATAGTTATCCCGACCAGTACAAATCCCTTAAACTAGGGATTCAAGTACAATATCTAATGCCTTCCACTGCGACCTGGATTTGCACTATACTCTTGAGGTATGAGAATAAGGGGCTTAACTGTCAAACTTGCTGACCATCTACTAAGAGGGGCTGAGTATTTGGTATTTACTGACTCCTGAAGGAATATATGCTGGCACAGAAATCTGTAGAATAGTTTTCTGATGATGTCATATAATTTAGCATAAGATGGTTTCTATATCATACAGAACTTTAGAGAGATCTCTTGCATGCTCTCATTTTGTACTAAAGGAAGTAAACTATTAGTGTAAAGTCAATTTTTGTGTGTGTGACAAGGGTAAGAGGAATTAAAAAATTGTTTAAAACAACGAAGACATTAAATTGACTTCAGCACGTCTAGGCATTTGACTTTAGATCTCTCAGTCAATAATTTTTGGCAAAATACATAATTCTCTCTCTTTACATTTAGCTTTCTGTTTTGCCATTCCTGCATTAACATTCTCTTAGCCATTGTTAAAAGAGGATTCTTTAATTGTTTTGGGGTTTTTTGTTCTCTTCTTTCAAATAGTTTCTTTTTGTTTATTTTCCTTCGTGTGTTGTATAAAGGTTCTCCTGATGCCCTGCTTCCTTTCTTCCTTTCTTCTCTATCACTATCCTTAAATGCTCATGTACTGAACCAGATTTTTATCATTACAAAATAGTAATGACTGTCTCTTTTCCTGGCCTGAAAGCAGAGAGTTCTGTAGATTGATAAGTTAGTCAAACTATTGAAACCTAGCTCACTTGAAGCAAGAAGGAAACCTGTTTTGGGTTGACCTTTGACTGACATAAGGAAAGAATCAAGCAGTTTTTAATATAATCATAATAAGAGTCTTACAGGTGAAGTCATGGTGCAGATTTCTGAAGCATTTGTTGCTTCTTTCTCCTCTAGAGAGAAGCCAGGGTCTCTGTTTATCCTAAATAAATTCTAGGTGCTTTGTCTTTGATATCTGAGTGCTACTTTCAACTGAGTGATGATTTTTTTCATATTTTGTTTTACTTTGTCTTTAATTTAAGGAGAGAAAAAACAGAACTTTTCAGCCAATTGCATTTGTTATATCAACAAACATCAAAATACTGGGGCTTTTTAATTGCAACCTGTTAAGCAATCTTTGAAGAGAAAATGGAGCTGTGGCAGAATTAATTCTAGTTTTATGTTATATTGCACAGTAACTATAAACGGAACTGTGTTAATGTTTACTGTCTGTTTGAGGTGTAGTTAAGTGCTTGTTAGCATTAGAGAACATGTCATACGTGTGCACAGGAACTGCTGATTTAGATAGATATAAAAGTGTATGTTGTTGGATGGCTGCTTTTGCTATTTTCACTGCTTCCTTCACCCTACTAAAAATTCATAAGGTTGCCCCACAGGCTGAAATCTTCATGCAGCTGACACACAGTCCTTTTTGTGAGCTGAGAGAAATGGGGACTGCAGGAATGTTTCACCAGTGGGAAAATGAACAGGGCTCCCAGGGGCTCAGTTTTGGGATGGCATTCAAACCAGCAAACCACCAGCTGTGACTCGGTAATGTCAAACTTGAGGAGCTCCTCATTGCATCCATCCTCTGCAGCCAAAGGGGCTCTGGCATGACTCTGCTGCCTTGCTCCTGGAACCACTGGTGGAGGTGACAGCCACCATGAGCCGTGCCTGAGTGAAATGTGGTTACCACTTAAAGTCGTAGGGGGAGATTTTGTAAAGGTTGAAGGTGTTTTTCCTCATTTCAGAGAGAATTCTAATGTTATTGAAAATTTCTCAGTTTTCCTTCTAGTTCTCTGAAGGTAAATGCTGAAGGTAAAAACCCCAACAAAAACCAAACTATGCTTTTTAATTATATTTAATTTTAAATGTGATTTTAGACTAAAAGAGTTTTTTTTAGTTCTTTGCCATAATATTTTTATGAAAGAATGGCAGAAGGAGTAGGGTGGAGGAGTCAGGAAAAATGGAAAGAAGTGAAGCTGTATTTATGTGCATAAACACATGGAATTTTCAGGTTGGTAGCAGGGTTTTTCACATTCTTTCAAGAAGGTACAACTTTGAAAATAGATGTTCAGGGAAGAAAATAAACAGGCATTCATTATTTTATTATACTAAGAAGTTTGGTGTACTTCTGTATTAATCTTTTTCTTAAAGCTCTCTCTGACCTACAACAGAATAGATATAACATTTTTTAACCTAGATATGCAGGCTCACTTCTCAAATTAGAAGAAAGACTATAGGCAGATGACTAGTTTATAAGACTTTAAATTTCAAAATTTTTTGTCTGAAATATTCTCTGTGGACTTGATGACTAGAGAGGCAAATTCCCCTTAACTTCCTTTCAGTTTACATTATCCGTGGGTTTGTCAGAAGAAAAAGAGGAACAGTTTACAAATTCTCCTCTATAAAAGAAAAGGTGATGTACTCGTAATGGTTTTCAGTCAGAAAGAACAGTTTTCTGTGTTTTTCATAACCGTCAAACACAGTTCACAATTCTTACTTTATCACTACACATTTCTATTAAGATTACATCCCTCAGACACCGTAATTCAAGTAGAATTAGGTCTGTGGCAGGAAACAGAAAAAGAAAGTAAGAGAAAAGAAAGCAAGGAAACACAGCACTTACAAGGTTTACCAATGAAATGTTATCAGATAAGTAGTTCCAGATCTTTTGGGGCTAGGTATTAACTGGTATGGTATAATTTTGTTTGGTTTTTTTAGTTCACTTTACCTAATGGACAGCTCCAATAAGACAAAAAACTCAAAACCCCAGCAACCAAACCAACACACTGTTATAAAATGAAAAAAAAAGTTAAAATTAATTTAAAAAAAGAAGAAGTGCCTGGTTTTCAGAAAAAAAACAGAATTTGCATCTTTCTGGGGAATACAAAGGTGAAATTTTTGCATGGCCAAGTTCAAGCAACACTTTTACCCCTGTATTAATATTAGCAGATTCCAAAAGCCACTCTTTTCCTAGCTAATAGAGGAAAGTTCATGATTAGAAAGAAAGAACGTGACCCACACCTCGTGAGATGCCTTATTTCTTGCCCTTAATGGCATGTTGAACTGAGCATGAGGACGACCTCTTTGACACAGCTCATCTACAGTTGAACATATTAATTTTGCCTCCAAAGGTGTGTCTCTATGTCATTCAATCATTCATGGCTAGGCTTGCTATCTGTGAGTTAGGACAATCATCCAAGCTAACATTTGTTTTTGTAGGTGCTGGCTTACAGAAAACCGAGCTTAACTGATAAGTGAGAAATTTTTGTAACTTTAGTGTTGTTTTTCCTGGAAGACAGAGGTTGGAAGTGTGAATTTATTCTGAATACCTAATTGTAACTGCTAGTGTAACTTGCATGTCATTGTAGAAGTGGATTTTCACTCCACTGAAACAACCCAATACAACTGTAAAAAGGTCCTGGAGTATATCAGAGATCGCTCCAGCCTCCTCTTTCCTTCCACCTATATGATTGTGGCCTTGCAGTACCTAAAAAGGGCTACCAGAAAGCTGGAGAGAGAATTTTTACAGGGGCAGGTTGTGACAGGACAAGGCAAAAGAGCTTCAAACTGAGAATAGGATTAGATTAGATATGAGGAAGGAATTACCGTGAAAGTGGTGAGGCACTGGAAGAGGTTTCCCAGAGAGTTTGTATATGCCACATCCTGGAAGTGTTCAAGGCCAGGTTGGATGGGGCTCTGAGCAACCTAATCTAGTGGAAGGTATCCCTGCCCATGCCAGGGGTTTGGAACTAGATCGTCTTTAAGGTCCCTTCCAATCCAAGCTTTTTTATGATTCTATGATAATCAGATGCTGAGAGTGCCACTTAAATTACTGAATTAAGATGACTGAATTGCAGTTCTCTGCATGTGCACACCTGAGGCCCCTTTGGAGCTCTCAGAAGTGTCAAGAGCTGACTGGAAATGCCTCACAAAAAGTTGTGTTCTGGGTGACACCATTTTTGATATTGCAAAACCCAACCTGGATGTTCTTCCATTGCTTTTCAACTCTTTGTTTAGACTGAAGGTGAGGTAAACAAAATTTTTATAGCCAGCTGTACATCTGAGGAGAACATCCTTAAACGTCTTTTTTAACAACCTTAGTACTCCTTTGAATTTTTATGACTTATAATAGATTTCTGTTGGCACTAACATTGCCACAGGAGAGGTGAGTATATTCGTACTGCAGTCTCTTGAAACTTGCAGGTCTTGCCCATAACAAAATGCCTCTCATGGCAGCGTCAGGGCCAGTGTCAGGGCAGGAAACAGAGCTATGCAAAACCCACATCCAAGCTTGACACACACATTTTGCTGGAATAATTAATGTCTCATTACCACCACTAGAGCGACAGAAAGAGTTGTATCATCTGCATTATAAAAGCAGTGCAGTGTTAAATTTTCTACCTTATTCTTGTTCCTATGGGAAAAGTGATAAACACACTCTGCTTAGCTTTGTTCACCTCATGACACTCTGCTTGTAGTGGTATTAAACCTATCCTTTGGTGACAATAAAGTGTTACTTAGTTTTGCTTTTGCTTTGTTTTTATAATTTTTACTTATTTTACAGTACAATTTTTTTGATCTGAGACAGCATCTCTATTTAAATGTCATACCCCTAGTAATTACTTGCATGTTACATTACCTTGAGGATAAAAAAGAACCCTTTCTCTTAAGCAATACATAATTATGTATTACTCACAATGATTGATGGTTTGTTGAGTGCAGGATCATGAAATAGTACCCTGAATATTACAACAAAGCAAGTCCCACCAAATCTCAAGGTTTCAGGAGCTGTCACACAGATCAGTCATTTTGTATTATAATCTTAAAGGCCTCCCAAAATGATTTAAACAACACTAAAAGAAAACACATTCGTCACTTGCAGAGTGGAGGTAACTTGATCATCACAATTGTGGGAAAGGCAATAAGATATCACAAGGGAAAATAATCTGAAGACACTTCAAATTTCTTCTACACATTTGATGGACTTTTTTAATGTTATTTGATATAAACTCTATGTCAGAGTAGTTCGATAAAATTAAGTAAAACTGTGCATGTATCAAACCTTTAGGAAGATACCGTTTTTCAGAACTTCTTCAAAGAGAAGTACTTTGTGCACAAAGCAGCTACAGATATACAGCTGTACCTTTCCACCTCAGGAGTGTGCACACAAGGAACAGGATGGGATAGTGAGCCAATAGCAAACCTTACCTCTGATCAGGTTAGACAACTGACATCCCTTTTCTCTGACAAGTGTAAAGATCCTCCCAAACTGTTTAGCTTTGGGATAGAAATAGTTTATTGTGGTGAAGAACTCCCCTCACTCCATCCATTTCTCTCCTCACCACCTCCTTCTGCTCCACATTCACACATGCACGATGATACACTACAGAGGAGAACAAAAAGTGTTCTGGCCAATAGTATTCCCAGATAATACTGAAAGGTTGGACAAGATCTTCTGAGATACCAGGATGAGAGTCATTTGAAGATCTTAGGGGTTTATCTCATAGACACCAGATGAGAATTATTTAAATTATTCCTGTGCAAAAACAATCAGAAAGTGATAGGCATCTTCTTATAATTTGATCAAAATGACAGATAAGATTAGGTAATATTTCATGAAAATATGTAACAAAAGACATGCAAAGTGGACATTTGCCCTCCTTTGTTAAGGACACTTTCCTATCTGACCAGTGACGAGACTCCTTGGCAGTGACACTCCCAAGGCAAGAGAGTTGCATCTCAGGGACCTAAGCTTCTTCTCAGCGGGTGGCTCCAGAGGTCGATGGATGCCCTGCTTGTCTCCCCACACACCCCACTCACACAGGCAGACCAGGTTTCCTGACCGGATCAACCGCAGATTTCCCATAGCAGGGTCTCAGATGTCCAGTTCCATAAAGCAATTTATTCATGGCACAGTAACACAGAAACAGTCCGAGCTGTTTTGTTCCAGCGAAGAAACACCTGAGTTTTATACTCTCATGCTCTGTCCCCACAAAAGTCTCACTCTTCCTACTGAGTCCTCCACTCCTGCTGAATCTCCCGGTGCCCATCCACCTGGCTGCCGGCACCTGTCTTCGTGCCCTTTGTTAACCAGAGGCTTGGCAGTTCACAGCCGCTTGTCTCGGGCTCCCACCCAGAGCCCAGTCTGCATCTCAACATTTATCTCGATCTGCAGCTTGCAAACCCAGCTACCTGCACCAAAGGTATTCCTCAACACCTTGCACAGACAATAGTGTTTAGCAAGCATGGCTGTGTGCTCAATTTAAAATAAGCTTGAACAGTCCACCACAACTGTTTTCTCTGATTTGCATGCAGAACAGTTATTCCATTTAATGAGATTCACTCAGACAGAACTGTAGGAAGTGAAAAACTAAATCAGCCCCCTTGCCAAGCCTAGAGAATTAAAACTCAAACCTGTTAATATAAAGACAATACTATTATACACTTTAAATTAATATTTTATAAACAAAAATATAGTACTGGAAACCAGAACTAGATAAAGCATTCCAGTGAAAGCTCTTTTGACTTTTCTGAACAGGAAATGACAATTTTGAATATAGAACTTTTTCTTCCCCATTAGAACGTGACAATTTTTATGGCTCTAGCACAAGATGGAAAATAAATTCAGTCATGTTTTTGGCAATTACATGGTTTGCCACACAGAGAAAGTGGTTTGACCACGGTACAAAGCCTTAGAGCCGACCTGCTGCAAAAGAGGAAGATCTTCTAGATCTTTATGCTTTCAAATAGCTGGCTGGGTTGGGAGAAAACTGTCTTGTTAGTCAGTTCCATCCACAAATTTTTCACTTTTATGACTATTACATACTACAGTGATTGATAAACATTTTTTCCATGTGTAATTTTATTGGCCATCATCAGCTGAAGTAAACAAACAGTGCACAATAGTCTCTATCTCACACTGTCTCCAAGAGCTTTAAGTAATGGAAAGGATGTCAGTGTGACAGGGATGCTTGTTCTCTAAACATATGAGGGCTGATTTATCTCCTTCTCTATTCACACTATGCAAGAGATTGGAGAAGGAGATCTGAGGAACTGAAGCAGGCACAAGTTGTGCAACACCTTTTTCTGGTGGAAAGTATCTTATACTACTGTGGCTGCTTTTATTTGCCAGACAACCTTAAATTAAGCACACTTCTGCCTTAAAACACAGACAGAGTGTGACACAGTGAGTCTGAGGGAGCAGAATGTTTCTGACCACTATACAGTGATGGTTTCATATGTTTTGCTTCATGCACATTTGCTTGATTTAATTGCTGTTGACACAAATAATATCGCCTAAGACAGGAGCTGCAATGTGAGCTGTGTGGCAGCTCTGCACTGCCTTGCAGCTTTATGCACTTTGTTGTGCCTTGCACTCCCACGGTTTCTCTGGTGATGTTACTGTACACAGATGTAGCAGCGCGGCAGGGAGGAGTTGCGCACTGCACACATCATGGCTGTAAAACACGCTCACTTCTCCACCACACCGCTGGTAGACACAGAGGAGAAAACATCTAACACATGACCTACTTCCACTCCTGGGACTGCTGTACTGTGGCTTGGGGCTGCTGAGAATGGCCAGCAGCAGAGGTAGGTTGCTGCATGATGGGGTTATCTTGAAATCACTACAGAAAAATGGAAAGGCAAAATATTAATTGCAGTGTTCCTGTTCAACAATACCTGCTGGGATATAATGTGTGTGGTCATTTGCACAAATGTACTTTCTGTCAAGCACTTACATGTACATTACTGCTTGAATGAAATAATTTTTCTGCCTTATAAAGATGAACTAATTGTTGCTATGGTAGTACATAGAAAGCACTAGAGGATGAATTTATTAGAATTAAGATTAGTGTGCTGGTTTTGGCTGGGGTAAAGTTAGTTTTCTTCACAGTAGCTTGGGACTGTGTTTTGGACTTGTGCTGGGAACAGTGTTCATAATTCAGGCGTTTTTTCTTTTCTGCTGAGCAGTGCTTACACTGAGCCAAGGCCTTTTCTGCTCTCAACACACTCCACCAAGGAGGAACCTGGGGGTGAACAACGAGTTGGGAGGAGACACAGCTGGGACAGCTGACCCCAAATGACCAAAGGGACATTTCATACCATATGGCATCATGCTTCGTATATAAAGAGGGGGAAGAAGAAGGAAGCAGGGATGCAGGGAAGATTTGGAATGATGGCATTTGTATCCCCAGTTGTTACACGTGGTGGAGTTGCTTTTCTGGGGATGGCTGAACATTCATCAGCCCATGGGCAGTAGTGAATGAATTCCTTGCTTTTCTTTGCTTTCATGTGCAGCTTTTGCTTTACCCATTAAACTGTCTTTATCTCAACATACTTTTCCTCTTCTGATCTCTTCCCATCCCACTGTGAGTGAGAGGCATGTGGGCCTTAGTTGCTGTCTGGGGTTAAACCACAACAATCAGTCTAAGTATTTTTAAATTTAAGTAAGTTTTTTGGTTTTTTTTTTTGCCATGTTGTGGGAAAGGAGAAAGATTTGTGTGTACTGCAAAAATATCCACAGAGGCTGAATCCATGAAAAACTTTTCAGTAGCTGGTTTATGAATAGTGTTGTATCACAGTATCAAAGTCTTCCAGCATAGATATTTCAGTTAAAATATCATTTCAGATTTTTAATTATTTTCCTGTTAGGAAGGAAAGGCCTGATTTTTTATTCAGGGTGGAATTTCCATTTGAAGCAACTACAGCTGTGTACAAGGAAAAATCTTACTTTGCCCTTCAACTGAATACAAAATAAACCATGTAAAAATAATACAAGGTAGCTGATTGTCAGCCTTTATTTTTATAAAGACAGTGCTCTGAAATCACTGCAAGTTACAAATCCTTCAAACATGGATAGGCTTTACCCTGATAGAAAGTGAATGAAGAAGCAAAATTAAGACAATAGCAATAGTCTGCTGAGCACACCAGTCATATGGATCATTTTGTTTTTATCAGCTTCCTAAGAATTTATAAATCGTTCACATACATTTTAAATGCACCTTTGCAATTATTTTTAAAGCAATCACATCAGTTTTAAATCTACTGTAACAAATCACATGATTTCTTTGAAGTTTCACATATCACCTTGATCAGGCTACTTAGTATTTCTCAGGCATTTCTCACATTTAAGCTCAGGACTTAAAGCAAATAAAAAATTTTACTTGTCTATTTCCTGCTTTTCCTACTTTCCATCAGTCCTCCATCACAACTAGAGGCAATTCAAATGAAAATACTGTCCTATTTTTCAGAACATTTGATAGTTGTGTATTTCTCTTCATCTTTCTCCTCATGAAGGTTGCCTTAGGAGTGAACAAGATGTTATTGTTTTCTGTCATTTTACTGAAGTAGCTGTTTATAGGTACCATTCCCAGAAGATGACTTTCCTGATAATATACAAATATTAGTATTCAAAGCATCTTTCAATTTTTCCCTCACTAAATATCTATGTACACAGAGCAAAAGTCAATGAGTAGTGCTCAAATTACTGGTGGATCAGTTATGTTCTGCATCTCTTGTGACATTTCTGAAAATGGCTTCATGACCCTAAAATAATCCTGGAGACAGGATATGTGTTTTCTGATAGTGTTAGAATATGTTATAAATACATTTTGAAATCCATGAATTTTTTATTTGTCATGACAAAAGCTAAATAACTGACTTTAGATTTATAAATATCCAACGATCTTCTACAAATTCTAAACTGTTACTAACCCAAATTATTGGTATTTGAAATTTACAGTGTATCCTTCAATTCAACAAGAAAGTTAAGCACATGAATAGTTTTAAACAATTGAGCAGTTCCTGCCGAACAGATTAAAATCATTGTACAGTATTTGAATGCTTAAATATCTTTATGAATTGGAGTCTAAATTTACTGCTGAAATATATATGCTTTTTGTAGAAATGCCTGTCTTTTAAAGCTGTATTTTTAAATGTTAAATACTGGGTTGTGACTCCAATCTGGTACTTGCGTTTGCAACGAATACTTTGCAAATCTAGCTGGCGCTTCTCACACTCTGTGCCATTGTGTTCAAAATACTTCAATTATTTTATTTTAAAATTGCATCAGTGATACAAATACTGAGATTTTAAATAGCTAAAGACAGTCTTCACAGGTATAACTGACTATGTTAGACCTATATATATTTGAATACATAATTTGCTGTTTACATCCTGATCACATGGTATCTTTTAATGATATCTTTTAATCAGCCAACATAAGGAATAATCAAGAGAAATGTGTATATGATGAAGCAAGCAAAAAATCAGCAGGGATTTTTCACACTGGAATGTGGTGCAAGACAAAAACTGATGTTTATTAAGAATGCACTCCTGTGATTTCTCCTCATTGCCTGCTAGCAACAAAAAACAAGAACCTGCAATAAAACATGAAGTACATTTTGTCCTGTGCTAAAGCATTCTGACTTAGTAAAATTCAGTGTTTAATTAATTCTACCCCAATTTCCTTTGTGCAAAAATTTTAGAGAAAAAGTTTATCTTTAGCCTTTGAGGCTTCTTGTGTCATTCTTTACAGCATCTTGGCACAACAGTAACCAATTCTGCAATTGGAATTTCGTAGTTTTCTAAGAACTAATTTTTCATATCCAATGAAACATAGGAGAACACAAGCAATTCTAATTCACATGGGATGAGCTAGAGATAAGGATATTTTTAATTTTTCAGTGACTCAATCCTTAAAAGAAACAGAAATCTACCAACAAAACAAAACAAGAGAAGAAAGGAAAAAAAAAAAAGAGGAATGGAGAACACTTATCCTCATGGAATATTTCTTTTTACAGATGCAAACAGAAGTTTCTGCCTAGTATTGAAAACTATTTCCCAGTGGCATTTCTTGTTGAAATTGATGTGTTTCTACAAACAGAAGAACAAAAAAGAAGTTTTGATTGATAGGAAATTGCTAACTACATATAACTACAATATTTCTACTGAAGCAGTAAACATAAAAGAATTACACGCCTCATTCTGAGATCAGAAGTGTTTCATACTCAAATACATCGTATGCCACTGTCAAAAGGTATTATGAAAATGAATAAAAGTTTGACCGGCAAGTTGAAAATTTATGGTGCTTTCTCCCCCCTCGTATTTACACTACTTTCCATGTATGAATTTGGCTAGTGTGAGGTCTGGAATACATGCTTGCCTTTGGACCTGACCCGTGAAATTATGGATGGCTGGAGAAGAACAGCAAAACTGAACTAGAAATATTGCAAAGGACACAAAAAAACCTCCTCACAGATATTTGGAAAATAGTAGTTCTGTGATATTATGAAAAGATAATACACAGGAGGATAGTAAAAAGGAAAGCACTTTTCAAGTGCATTAGAGGTATCAAACTTGATTTTGACTGGTGTAAGCTGAAGTAGCATGGTGGCAAGACAGGCTCATAGTTCATTTATTTGAAGAGAACAAATGTCAGGCTCTCAAAACACAATGCAAGCAAGGAAAAAATGGTAACTGCTTGCAGTATCATTGATATAGAAACTTGCATAAACTGCCAAATCCTGAGACAAACTGTAACAAGCAAAGCTATATATTTAATGTTTGATGTCTGTCATCTAGCAAAAGTCACAGAAACCTAAGCAGTGATTGCTGGATAAACCAGATCCTTAATAATAAGACCTGAGTCTAAAAATCACTCATCTTTGCATTTGGGACGTTTTTTCTGCCAAGAAAATGGATTTTACTATGTGTCACTCGGTGTGTTTCTACCTGTTCAGGCTCCAAAGACAATTTCTCCAATTTGTTTCCTATATAGATTAAAATCAGAAGTGAGGATATAGAGTGCGGGTGTAGGGGTGGAATAAGGGTGTGTTCTGAACATCCTGGAATAAAAAAAAATTAAAATGGTTATGCTAAATCAGACTAAAAATCTATTTAGGCCAGTATCTCCAGCAAAGATTAATAGCACATGCTTAGGAAACAACAGAATAGGACAAGCTTATAGCAATATTCCTTCATTCTGTTGTCCTACCCTCCAAGGGTTCATAGTTCAGGAATTTCCAAACCCAGAGGTGGTATCTTGGTATTTAAGGAAGTGTAAACAGCTAAATTAATGAGATAACTGAGCAATGAACCCTCTGCCTAAAGAATCCCAAAGCAGTTGTGATTAAGGTAGAAGAGATTTAGCACTTGTTTCTTTCTATGGATAATGTCCTGAATGTCTTCATTGTTACCATTTTAAACCTAGGTCAGGTGACATTACAGTACATTTACAAGAGTAACTTCAGGGAAGATGCATTGCAAATACATTTCAATCACAGATACAGACTAGACAATTTGCAGTGCTTCACTATTCCAAAATATACTCAAAGTAGAAAAAAAAATTGAAATATCATCTTGTTTTGATGAGAAAAATGACAGTAACCATTATTTTGTGCAGTAGAAAACTGGTTTTCTTAGTTTGTTTCTGTGGTGAAGAACCACAGAAAAGCTTCTTTACAAAGTTCTCCTCAGGATAATATTTTGTTCTGTCTTTAATGACAATGTTTGTTTAAATGATGAGTAAATACAGAAAACTATTTTCTATTTACAAAGTATGCAAAACACATATGTAACTCTTGGACATTCACCTCAAGAATAAGGAAAAATCAAAAAAAAAAAAAAAGAAAAAAACCCAGAGTACATATGAAGTGGATTTCATCAACATTATGCTAGCCTTGGGATGTAACATGCAGCAGTTTTGTATTTACTGCTTTTCTGAATTCATGCCTTTGTCACTAAAGTGGTTACAAGAAGACACTTTTTTTTTTGTAAGAAAATGTACATTATGATATATCGTAATGAGGTAAAGGAAGAGGGGTTTCGGCCTTAAAAAAAAAAAAAGTATTAGAATAATAAAATTATAGAATGGTTTGGTTTGGAAGTGATCTTAAACATTTTCTAGTTCCAACCTCCCTGTCATTGCTTAAATCCCCATCCAATCTGGCCTTGAACACTTCCAGGGTTGGGACATCTACAACTTCTCTGGGCAACCTGTCCCAGTGCCTCACCATTCTTACAGTAAAGAATTTCTTCCTAATAGCTAATCTAAACCTACCTTCCTTCAGATTAAAACCATTAGCCCTGTCCTACCACTACAGGCACTTGTAAGAGGTCCCTCTCCACTTGTTCTGCTCGACACAATTCTTTTGATGCAGCCCTGGACATGAATGGCTTTCTGGGCTGCAAGTGCACATTGCCAGCTCATGTTGAGTTTCTCATCAACAAACACCCTGAATTATTTTGTCCATTCACTCCTGGTAGGAAGTATTCCTGATAGCTGCTACGAAATAGAAACACAGTTTATATTTGTATAATGTACCTTTTGACTTTTTCAGCCAAACCATTCAAACATTAAGGATGGTTATAGAATAAAAAGGAAAAGCTTGGGCAGAAATTCCAAGATGGAGACCAGAAGAATTCAACAATGTTTAGGCAGAAAACTTTTAGCTTTCTATGACTCACTGTAACTGTGAGTCCTACATCTGAACAATAGAAAATAATGTTATCAGCGCCTTACACATTGCAATAGATTTCTTTGTACTCGATCTTGATTACAATGCTGTTATTTCTTTATTATACCCAAGAACCAGCAGATACATGGCACATTTCACCTGTTAACCATAGCTTTCTATTTTTCTGTTTTCTGACCGAACCTTAATGCTCTTTTATGGTGTTTCCTTTCTTTCTGTTAAATGATTTAGAGGTACCCTTCAATAAAATTGTTTAGCATTTATTTTCTAAAAGAAGGTGGACTGGTTTGTTTGTTTTTAAAAGAAAACTATCTGTTATGTAGATATCGTTGATTCTAGCATATTCTGAAGATTCTCAGACAAGAGTACATAGAAGGAGTTTGATGCAATTTCCTTGCTTTACTATTAAGTAATCTAAGTTGCAGAAATGCAAGCTGATTAACCAAATTATTCATCAGGACAATACTTTCATTCCCTTCAATAGTGTGCATAGGAAGCAATAAAACAAGCAAACACTTGTATAACTTTATATAGCCTGGTAGACTAAAAGAAAACTCTCTTGGCAGCAGGTGGTATATGCAATGAGGATATAGCAATGAACATAAAGAGAATTGGTGAGAAACAATTAGTAAGAGAAGTACACTGTTTCCCCATTTGGTACTTTTTTACTTATGCAACCACATCCAGGGAAGTCATTATCATACCAACAGTCACCTACTTCTTTCCCAAAGATGAAAGAAAGACATCTGAAATTTTGCATGCAAAGATATGTTTGATTTGGTTTTTTTTTTTCATTAAAATTTAGATATGAAAAAGGAAATGTGTGTGTGCATATTCTGGAAAAAAGTTATATTGCACAGGTGATGAAATTTTGAGGAAAATGCATTTTCATTTTCCTGTTTAGGAGTGTTATTCTGTGATATGCTTATGTAAAACAGTCTCATTAACCAGACAGAATATTTGATGAGAAAACCTATTTAGTTGAGGTCTAGATTCAAAAATTGAGGGTTAGACACAGTTGTGCTAAATTCTGCAGTACTAGGGACAGAGTAGTTTCAGTATACAATAATATTTCCAGGTTGTATTATGTGACTCTGATCATATCAGAATACCTAAATCTACCAGTTTGCCAGATCTTAGTTCTCCTGTTGTTTGCAAAGACATAATCACTGACTGTGTGTCTCTGCTTATAAAGATTTCCAGTGCTATGCATAAACTGGGTGGGACTGTCTTAAGTTGCAAACAGCATCAATGTAAAATAAGTAAGACAACACAATACGACATATCCTTGGTTTATTTTAGGGAGAGATTATGTAAGGCACACTCCACAGCCACATGGTACCTGTTAAACATTTAATCTTGTTAACTCATGAAGAGTTGGCATGATACTTGAACATTACCCATCCCTATCCATATTAATTACAAAGCTGAGATCAGTTTTATATCAGGCTGTAGCCTCTGCATTGTCTAGCTTTTTTAATGATCCTAATTTCTTATGGTGGCATGCCTAGTTACATTTCCACACAGGACACCTATGGCCATTCAGCTCAAGTCTAAATGGGTGACAATTACACATGGAGGAACTGTAAGGTGTAAATTAGTTATCGTAAAATCCTTTAACTTACACCCTATGAGTTTCTGCAACATTTTATTTCTAGATGGATTTCTGGGTATTCCTAGACATAAGGAATGAGTGTAAGAAATTTTAAAGCCTAATTAAGCTCAAGTAAGTACACAATTGTCTGTCTTATGCAGAAGCAACAAATTGTCCCTGATGGCCAAAAGTCAGCTTGCTACACTATTATATCTGACAAAACAATATAAAGGACAACAAGAGAGTGAGTGTGTAGCATAATCAAGCAGGGCAGAAGCACTGAACTTGTTAATTCTTAAATAGAATCCAGTATCCATATCTGTTACAAGCTGTCATTTATCTTTTTTCATCCATGACAGCCACTCTAATATTTTAGCAAGTAATTTCTGTTTATCACAAGTTTCTACCCAAGCCAGAAAGACGGACTTCTTCTCAACAGGGAGTAAGAAGCATAAAAGTAATCCTGTCATTTTGCCCATATATACTTATCTCATGACATCTATGTCATAGTCCTTGTCAGATAATGCAGAAGAGCACTGTGATTCTGTTTACAGATTCCTATTTAATAATACCTCATTTAGAAAAAAAAAAAGGAAATTACTATGTAGAAGGACTCGTGAAATTGCTAGTGATAGTGTTTTGCTATAAAAGAAGCCTAGTAAAACAGCAAAGTGACAAAAGATGTGTAATACTCCATCTCCTCTTTTAGTATTTCATTGTAGTCTTGTACATGAATAGAAGGAAACTAGAAGCAGGGCTGAAGGTTCCCAAAGTGCATCCTAATTTCCTTGAGAACCAGAAACATGTTTGTATTCCAAAGACTTTTTCAGTAGACTCCTTTCCCCACACAACCTTAACAGTATTTTCACAAGGACTGCTCCTATTTTCAGTGACTCTTCATGGCTTTTGATACTTGTGTGTATAATGGTGTTGAACTCACTCCACTGTTTGTTGTCAATTCATCTCTTTCTTGGGCTTGAATTATGTACTCCAGCATATAAAACCAGGGTGCTTCACCTATACTCAATATTTATTGGACAAGTATACTCACTAGAGTTTAATGATCAAGTCTTCTGTTTAGTTTGCAGCAGTTAACCTGCTATCTAGGTGTGAAGAAAAATAAGGTTGCTCACTTTGCTTTTCTTGGTCCACTGTCAAGGCATCTCATTATGGTCCTGTAAGAAATCCTTGTGCTCTTGTAAAGGCAGATTTTCCTTAAAGGTTAAGTGTCCCTTTTGCTGACAGATTTTCTATAAGTGCAATGTTACAGTGTCTTAATGATTCTAGTTCAGCTTTGCAACAGGGAAAGCTTAGACAGGTGTCTCAAGAGAAAAATCCTCTAAAAATATGCTTGCAGATATGTTGTACTAAGTGTTGAAAATTGGTTAAATTACTTACAGTAGGTGGGGGCACATAATTCTGTTTGCTTCTTTTCCAAATCCTATGACTCATGTTCACCTTAATAAAAGTTATTTTTGCTTTGGGAACCACTGCACTTCATCTTTACTTTTTCTGGCACTTTATAAGCACTTAGTAGTAAATCATCTGGACCCAACTACCTGATCTCATGTATTGGCTCATCAACCTCTTTCTTTGCAATGTTAAATCATTTGTAAAGTTAAATATAAAAAAATGAGGGAAATTATGGTGAATTTGTGAACATATAACTAAATTAACTCCAAGAAAGTAATTCAGCTGGCAAAGGTGAGTGATATATATTTATTTTAAATTGGTTTTATCAGAATATTCTATTAAATTAAATACAAAAGTTACAATTTAATGACATGATTTCATTCTGTCTATTTAAAAGGCTTGAATCATTAATTATTTAAAGCAGAGATTATCTAGCTTGAAATGAAAGTGCAATTAAATCCATCTCTAAATTGATTTGTATTATGCATTGCAAAATTAATGGCTTACTAGATATATTGTTTATTATTTTTAGTGGGCTGAAGCCAGGTATGTCAGGAACCTGCAACAAACCCATTGAGAAAACACTGCTTCCTCATCTCCAAAAACCTCATGGAAGCAATACTTGCCCTCTGGCATGGGATATTCCAGATTTGGAGCCATTCCTATTAAGGAATTGGGCAACCTGGGGGCAGAGATTACCCCGTTGTCTTTGCACTTCCTATCTGCTGCCTCTTAAGTACATAATCAAGCTGTCTGTGGCTTTAGTTTTGCAAATGTGTATTCATCTGATATGTGAAGGGGGAGGGGAACCCTCAGACCATTCTTTTTAGTCTTCAATTTTCCCATTAGGATGTACTCAGAAAGGAAATTAAATTGGTGCTGTGCTGATGATTTATTGCAGGAAGGAACACAGTTTACACAGAGAAAAGTGCAATTTTAATTTTCCACAGTTCACTAACAGCATATCCATATGTTCTGTCTATAGGTATTGCAGTAAAGATGACAGTGTAGTTTTATTTTGTAATAAGGGGAAAACATAAAATTTATTTTCACTTTTAATATATTATTCTAATGTATTTTCTGCACAATAAAAATGAGTTTTTTAATCAATTTGTATTACTATTTTAAAGAAATCTACACTTTAAAAAACTTTGAGGCTGTTTGCATATGGCACTGACGTTTTAAAATATACTGGCACACACAGGCACAATTACAGTAATAGTTCAAAATGTTTATTATGCATTTTTAAATCACATAAGTAGTTTTCCAAAGTCACCTAAATGATGTTGCCTGCAATCAACCCTTTGGAGCTGGCAAGTTAGGAACTCCTGCTGTTCATGTTAATGTGTTTTGCATTATTATCTCTCTTCAGATGATGTCAATTTGTGAATCAAAATGTTAATTAATTAAATAAACCATATACACGGTTGAATCACATTAGACTTGTGTAATCTCTATGTAATTCATTTAATCTCTGAGTTAAAAATATAATATTTTCTTTAGGATGAGACAGAAGCATGTTGATATTGGGAACTGTTATCTAGGAGATATGGAATGTCTAAATGCACTGTTACAATTTAAATGTAAACAACTTTTTTTGTTTTTTTAATCTGAAAAGTTATTGCATTGCCTTCTGTGAGATAACTACATGAATCTTCTGGAAGGGATTTGATATTTCCTCTTTTTGCATTATATACATAGTAATTTGGAGTTAACTTTACCAGACAGCATATGATAGCATGTGCTATTTGATGTGGGAAACTGCGTGGTTTTTTCCAGACCATATTTTACTTCTGATTCCAGGTGCTTAAATTTATCCTCTATACAAAGGGAAGAGAAGACTACTTGCATAGTTAGCAAGCCTTTGCTAGTTCACATTATCAGAAAAGAAAGTACTTGGAATTACATATAATGATTTCTGGAAGAATGGGATGTAATTATTCCTTCACTCTAAAAGACATTGCAAGGGCTTGAATCAATACTGTCTAAACCAATTTTTTTCTGATGAACTAATCTGTCTGCTACCAGGTTGGTCACATCTGGTGTTGTAATAGAAGTAAAGGATCATTAAAAGGACAAAATTCCACAAATACAAATTTAAAAGTTTACAATTGCATAAAAAGAATCATGTGGCACCATAATTTGAGTGAACAGTAATTACTATACACTCTCGGTAAAAATTAAAAGACCTGACTGAAATTCTTATATACACAATAATTTGGCAAAGTAAAGGCATATAAGACCTGGTTATCCAGCTCTTCAGTTTAAATTTTGCTTGCCAAAAAATATCTTTTGTAACAGTGGGAGTATTTTCTTCTTCTCTGAGAATAACATGACATAATGAAAGAAAAGTACCTATTGGTTTTGGAGATGTTTCTTCAGTCATTTTTTTCCCCATTATCGATCATTCATTCCTGATGACAAAATAGGAAAAGAAAAAAGAGAAAAAAAGGTGGAGAAAAGCAAAGTTCTTCTGCTCCTCAAATGTCAATACCCAAAGTTCTCCAAACCAGTTAATGTGATGTTTTCAAAATCTCTGCAATCAAATCACTTAAATATTTTTTCTCTTATTTCCATTTGATTTTCTCTTTTTGTCACTGTTCTGTACAGAAGTGAAAGAAAGGCCTTATGAATGGACAGGGACAATTTCTAATGAAGATGGATGTGTTGTTACTTCTGTGTAGCAGAGCATTAAACTTTCTGACATAGGCTGAAGTCACCACATTTTACACACCCTAAAGAGATGTTCAGTGATGTGCAGAAGAAGATAAGTAAAAGAAGATTTAGTTAAACACTGAAAAATACCATTCTGATACATGTATTTGAATACTGAATGAAGCAGCACAACCTTAGTATATTGTCTTTAATTTGGTTCTACTGTACCTCTTCTGGTTTATATTACTCACCCAGGTGTGGTATTCCTCTGTTACTCTCTAATATTACTCAATTTCTCTTGGCATTCTGCCCATTTACTATGATTTACTACCATATAAATAGAGCAATAAGGCTGAAATATTGGGGGGTTTAATAAATACATATTTTATTTTAATAGTGCTTTTTACTGAGCCAGCTAGTCTTTGTGGTTACAAGTGTTCTTGTTTATTTAAAAAAAACAAACCCCCATGCATTTAAACAGCTCAGGCTTTGCCATATAATCAGGAAGATCTGCCTTCAAGTGGCACTGAATCATTATTATTCCTAGTTTAAATAGATTGCTCAAAGGCAAACTTCCTTTAAGAGTTTTCTTTGCTGAATAGGTCTTCCTGTACAAACGCAAGCAGGAGGAGCAGGAGACCTTCAAAGGAGAGAAGTGCTGTCTGCTATAGCTACACCAGCAGTAAAACATTAATGGTAGGGAATCTGGAGAAGATGAGGAAAACAGCATTAGGAAGCAAGTCTGAAAATCAATGATAAGCAAGGAGAAAGACTTTGAAGATAATAAATAAGCAATTAATTATGAGAACAATGGGAACTATCTTCTAGTTTTATGCTGATTTTTAACATCAGCTATTGTAGAGCAAGAATACAACACATACACTCTTAAGGGATCTACCTGAGACCAGATGGCTGCCCAAATCTTTATCTGTTTATCAATAAAACAAGAAATAAAGTTCCAAGGCCACTACAGTAGCAATTACTTTTATTTAAAAAAAAAATTGTCACACATGCCTTCACATTGCTTCAACTTTCAGTGTTTTGCTTAAAAAAAATTAAAATAAAGGCACTTTCTCCATAAATAGATGTTACAGACTGCTTTGTGAAACTAACATTTTGCAAAGGCATGAAGAAAGCTAAAAAAAAGTTAATATTCATATTGAGGAACTGCATTTTTGTTTCAATAATATTGTCTTTTATCCACTTTTTTTTATGAACTTACCTATTTTCTCCTTTTCTGTCTCTGAAGCACTTGTGAAAGTCTACAAAAGGATCTGGAGCACCACGTGTCAGCCTTTGTCAGAGACACAAAGTGAGACAACAATATGTTATGTAAATGTCTACTGCCCGCCAGAGGTACTTCAGAGATGATTATTTATTTCCTCCTAAAGATGAGAAGAGGCATGTGAGTGGCATGTGCATAGCTGTGGATACCACCCCAGCTGGGGGGTACCTTATTCCTTACATTGTGTGTTATGGTTGTCATTAAATGACTGCACGTCTCCACATTGAACTTGGGTAATGTTCTACCCAGAAACCAGCCTGTAAGTTTTCTCCCTTATTTTTGTGTCTTGACAAACTCAGGGATTTTTTTTTTTTTTAAGTCTTTCATAAGAGTTGAGAGATTTTAGCCTTTATTTTAACTCAAAGAGGCAGCAAATTTAACCTGATATCTACAGAAGTAAACATTTTATCCAATACACAGAGCAAAAGTCCTGACACAGAGATTGTCTGATTTTTTCATACTCATCCTCCTCACTGAAAGCTGAATTTCCACATACATGATTATCATTACAATACATGGGCATCTCATCCAGTCCTTTGTATCCTTGCAAGATCTTTCTGGGGAGTGTGAGGGGAACTATTGAATCATTTGTACAGGTGCATGGAAAGTTATGTCAATGTTTTCTATGGAGTTAATGACATAGAATTTACATAATGGACCATTGCTCACTGTGGAATCTTTATTTATCAGGTTATGTGGAAATCTGTCCTTTGCAAGCAACTGATGTCAACTCTAGAACTTTTTCAGACCTTTGTGCAGGTTCTCTGCACATTAAAAATTTCCGTGGCTTTCTCTGCTTTAACTTAAGTTTTCAAGCTTCTGAAATTTGTTATTCTAAATGGACTCTTGCTATTCCCGAGTAATTGCCACAGAATTTCTGTTTCAGCCCTTTTTCTTTCTATTTTTTCTTTTTTTTTCTACTTCTTTTTACTTTTTTTTTTCCTTTCTTTTTTTTTCCCTGACCTATTAGTGTTTGGAAGTCTGTAGTACCTTTAAGCACCAAATCACTTCTGTTGTGGCAGATATTTCTGCTTAGTTAGGGCATACCTACATAACCAAACTCTGTTGTGCTTTGGAACTACATGAGCCAAGTTCATTTAGAAGGTGGATAACCATGTCAGCACAGAGTTTTATTCATAGAAATAAGTACTTCTGAGAAGTTAAATGGTTGCTATTGCAAAAATTTTGCCCTTTCAATAAGCGTTGTGGTGTCCAATGGACCTTATTCATCACTCAGCCTACTCAGGGCAATGTTAGCAGCAGTTTGCAATTCATCAATTAAATCATTATCCTTCATCTTTAGTGCACTACTACCTATACAGAAGGTGACAAACAATGACAGACAAAATGTGTCAATGGCTTGTGCTGTGACTGTGCACAGTCTTCCACAAAATCATGACCTGGCAGAGTACTGGTTCAACATCTTATTTTCTTTATATTTTTAAATATGTCAAAGTGACCTGTTGATTTATTTAGAAGCTCTGGAGATGACTTCAGCAGTGAGGTTTACCATATCTCCATTGGGAGTGAGAGGTCTCTTCATTCAAAGTAAGGGAAGAAAAAAGAGGCAGTTCTGCAACACAGTTTGCTGCATTGTAAGGTAGAATAGTCCAAATGGGCCCAGAAGAACTGTTTCTCCCATTTATTAAAACACAAATTCTAAGCAACTGTCTCAGAGATAAATCTATTCTGTAGATATCTAAAATGATGTAACCCAAACTTCCTTGAACTGGGAGTGTTAGCTAGGTTTCGTTTATTTTTGGTAAGGTACTCTTTTGTATATGTGGCAAATGTTATCATGTAAACAAATGTTCTGTTATTTGATAATTTTATTTTAATTTATTTCCTTTTCTTTTTTTTTTTGTATTTTCCTTTAGAACTTGAGCTTGACTTATTCAGCTTAATCTTTTTCCCCTTATTTATTTTCCTTTTTTTTGTATTTCTTTGTATTGGTCTGTTGTCATTACAGTAGATATAAGCCACACACAGAAATTTTGAAAGTAGTCCATTATCATTTTATAGTTTGGCCATGCCTTAGGGTACTTACTTTTTCCAACTCAATTCTGTTAATTTTAATTCAATTTTTTGCACTTTCCCTGTTTTGTTTTGGTTTAGTTTTTTCTACTATAATGTAAAGTCTTCAGTTCTATCTAATATTGCTACAACCCTATCACTAATGTAATTGTGATCAATATTGTGCTAATCCCATTTGGCATTTTTGTGATCCATTATTTCCTCGAAACTGAACATGGACTGTTTCTGACTAAGTTTTCTGCATGATACAGCAGGTCAACATCCTAATTCCATCCAATATACTCAGACACATCATTTCATTATTGCCTTCTGCTGCATTTTGGATGTTTTTAGTGGTTTTTGTCATTCCATATTTGTTCTGGAACTTTGTGTTGTTAATTCAATACCCACTCCTACCCACGCACAAATACAGTAAAGTCATCACTCTCTGGGATTTCTTTTCTTCCCTTTTGCAACAACAAAAACAGCAATGTGCTAGTTAGTTTTCACTGGGGCAACCTAACAGATTTTGCCAATAAAATGGCTTTCTACTCTCCAGTTTTCTTCTCTGCCATTAAAAAGCAGTAAATCTAGAACCAATAACAGCAAATGCTCCTTTACACAGCGTATAATCAACCTGTGAAATTCACTCTCACAGGACGCCATCAAGTCAAATACCCTGGTTGAATGTTAAAAAGAAGTGGGCTAATTATATGAACACTAACAACATTTGTAGCTATGCATGCCGAAATTAATAATAAGGGTAGACCAAACATCATGCTTCCAGGCATACATTGATTAGCTGCAGGTGCCAGGATGGATTCCTACTCTCCACAGAAATTTGTGCAACCTCTTAAGAGGTTTTTTGAAGAGGATATGAAGTAGTTTTGAAGGGGTTTGATTGCATTTTGGGGTTGAGTTTTTTGTTTTTGTTTTTGTGGGGGTTTCTTCATTTGGTTGGTTTTAATTTGGTTTCATCTCCTCTGAGTGAATTCATGTTGCTTTCATTCAATGTAAGAACATTGTAGGAAATGGTAGGGTAAAGCAGCCCCTACTTCCTCAGAGATTTAATTGAGGAAAGAGACTTTCTTGTACTTTTTCTCTATGAAGGCAGAGAACACTACAGAGGAAGGAGTACCCTGTTAATGAACTGTCACAGTATCTTTCTAAGATCTGCCTTTTACCCTCATCTACATCTTGGTGCCACCTGACAGTGGTCAAGCAAGCAATGTACAGCACATCAGAATTTTCATATTTCCCAGCTTTGATAATCTCTCAGTTATCTTTCCTTTACTCTAGTTTTACTTCTTCATCTTCTAACTAAATTGCAAGACTTTGGGGTGGGTTTTTTTTAGACTAGGATCATCTTATTTTTATGTGGGAATGCAGTAAGTACCAAACTAGAATCCTGATTATGCTAAGCTAATATCCTAATTATGATAAGAGATGAAAACCAAAGCACCCAACACTCTGTTGTGGATCTTTGCACAAATCTTTTGCCTAATTAGTTCTTCCCTTGGAAAACTGCAACGTCTAAAAAAATCTTCCTATCTGACAATGACCTTGTAAACAGCCATGCCTTTTGCAGGGTTTTTCCATTCTTAGCTTACAGATTTACCTTTTTTTTTTTTCAAATATTGGTCTACTTAAATCACCTTGAGCTTTCAGAACAATGATTTTCCTTACATTTGAATCACAAATATGTTATAGGCTTGAATAAGTTGAAAATAAAAAAGAGGTGCACACTGCTGTATCAGACATTCTTGCCTAGCAGACAAAGCCACCATTTATTTTGCCTCATTTGTAACCATGGATTATCCTAAATTTCTACAGATTTCTACGCTGATATGAATAGGAACAACCTAGACCTAAAAGATAAAATCTTCTAGGCTCCTTTGGAAAATCTCATGACAGAGCTCAAGTCAATGTTGATACTCAGTTAAGCTGGGTGGCCAGTTCCAATGTGACTCTTTCAAAATTCTCCATGGATTTTCAACAAGGGTATTGATGAGCTCTAGAGAAAATAGGCTGTGTCAGCTGGACCTCCCATTAAACTCTGGGGTAATAACTCAGCTAATGTGAACTGAAATATAGAGTCGACAAGAACATGGGGCAGTTGGTATGCAATGCTATTGTCTACAATATTTCTGCCTAAATATAAGTATATAAGTCTCTAGTCAGCTGTTTCAGCTGATGGGAAGCTACAGGTTTTATCATTTAAATAACAAGGACATTATATAAAAAAATCACTGGCTACTGACAAGTGACCCACAAGAAAAACTAATGTAATTTGTATAATAAATTAATGTTTAGCCTCTTGCTGTAAAAGAAATACAGGGGAAGGAAAGAGTTACCATCTAGGTCACAGGTTCACCATATGCGTAAGTCCATTTTATAAAAGCATTATGATCTGCCATCTAAAACTTTTAAGATGTTCAGTAGTGTTTAATTTAAAAGCATATTCTGAGGAACAGCTCTGTTCATTTAAAATTTCAACTGAGAACTGAGAGGAGATGCTCATGCATTATCTAACAAGCAGCGTGATCAAAATACAATAATTAATACATAATATGACTTGTAAAACATAAATGAAAATGAACCAGAGGGAGGAACTTGCCAACCTTTAAACAAGGCTAACCTATTTATATAACAAATGCCTGCAATATTTCTCATGAGTCATTCCTTCCACTCAGACTGAGAATACATAATAACCTTTTGTTGTTCTTTACCCGAGGTCATTTATTACTCAGAAAAAACACGTACATATAGACATAGACAATCACATATGCATATATGTATATATTTACAGAAAGTATATTCATAAGATGAAATCATTCTAAAAACTACATTTTCGAGTATGAAATGTAAATGTTGTTAATACCAGCCACTAGTGTATGGAGGGTTTTGATTTGATGAATTAAAAAACTGTAGTTAAAATGGTGGTTGCTATTTCTTATTCTTATGCTGATTCACCACTTTTCCTCCATTTATAGAATTCTTCATCAAATGGTGCAAAAAATTAACATCAAACTGAGCTCATTTCATTGTTGCCTTAATTTATGTAGAACCAGAAACATGCCACCTAAATAAAAAACCAAAACAATGGAAAGGAGAAGTGGGCTTCTTAAGATTTTAATCATTATACTACTCTACTCGAGAATTAGATGATTACATGCTTGAGTTTGTTTTGTCTTGATGAAAAATTTCAAGACCTGAATTGCAGGCGAAGTTAAGCACCCCTAAATCATTACATTAACAAAGGAATCCTTCTACAAAGGAATCTTTCAAAGAGCAGAAAATAAATTGAAACAATCTGACTTCTAGAAGCAATTATTTCTTAGAAGAAGTATGAAAGTGTAGGAAAACAGTTACCTGTTTGCCTCATAACCTCTCTTTGGATACCCTGATAATGCTAATAAAATATTATTGTCTGCATTTAACATTCAGCCCTGGCTTATAAGATGAAAAATACATATCTACTTATGACACTACCTCTGGATGTTCTGATTTAAATGTCACCTGCTAAAAGATTCTCATAATGTTGTGCATTCTCAGGGGGCCTCCTTTTTATAGGGAATCCAGGTGAAATCAACCATGCTACCCAAACTGATAAAAAGCTATATTAGAATCCAGATTATGCAATTCAGTATACTAGTCCAGTATGAAATTTTCTTTGTATTACAGTCTTCCACTGTTCTTAATTGCCAATCTAACTTCCAGTACACACTGAATGCACACAAAGTGGCATGCTGCTAAAAGCTTATTTTCATATTGCATATATCGAACCACACAAAGTGCAATATTACAGAGGTCTCTGTCATCTCAAATGAAGTAATCTGAGAATAGTGATGAAGCAGGAGAGAATAATTGCAAAAATCCCTGCAAATCTGTAGAAGGTGTTAGTAGTGCTAAAGATCTGATTTTCCATTCTCATCCGTTTAATTTGTATGCTTAAGGAAAACTGTTTAGTGAGAGGCTGAAGTGCATTTGGTAGATCAATACTCCATTGATGTTGATATTTGTCAGCATTTTCTTTAGCTGATGATTTATAGGGTGCCAGAAGCATTTATAGAATACTTAACTCTTTGTCATGTCTCAATTTACTCTATGCAGAAAATGCTTATTCTTTATTACAGTGTATTTTTTAAAAAATAAAAGACATGCCACAGTAGATATTTTATATGTGTGCTTAAAACAGAATTACAGTACTGTTAGGAGTTATTAGGTTGATGCCATTTAGTCTAAAATCTTGCAAACTAGATTAAATACCTACTCTTCCTAAATTAAAAAAGGAATAACTTTTTAGTCAATACGATACTATTTCTAAGAGTTGAAATAATTTCTTTGAATCTAGACTCTTTTTTTAATAACATAAAAAATTGAAAATTCAGATTCTTTGAAGCTGAATAGATTTTGCTGCTGAAATTAAATCTGAGTGCAAAGTTTTTCCCAAGACCTGTTGAGAAAAAGATTTGGAACAAGGAAGTTGTCATATTCTGTCATAAATATATATATTGCAACATTTTTAATAGAGAAATGTAATTTGAAACCCATAACTGATGACAGGGGGTAAAATACCTGACTAAAAATAATGCCTAACTCTTACATAGCAATTTTTGTCAGAAACTTAAGAAGAACTATGGCCTTTTTCAGGTATTGTGAATCTAAGATGCATAAAAATGAAGCAAATTCTTCAAATCAGGGTCTTAGCTATGCCAGATTTAGCAGCAGAAGATGTGCTCATGCTCAGTGGCACAATGTCCAGCTGGATCCTGTCCCTAGGACTGTACCCCTGGGGTCAATGTTGGGGCCAATACTGTTTAAAATCTCCATTAATGACCTGGATGATGGGACAGAGTGCACCCAGATGACATAAGTTGGGAGAAACAGAAAATACCTCAAATGGATGGATGTGTTCCTATTCCCATCTGGATTGCTCTGTACAGGTCTAGTTCTCTCCAGTATAAGAAGAAAACATTCTGGGGCAATTCCAACAAAAATGAAGATTATTAAGGGACAGCAGCTACGGTTGAGAGAGCTGGGACTACTCAGCCTGGAGGAGAAGATTCAGGAAGGAACTTATTAAAGAACTTAAATACCTGATGAAGTGAATGAGGGGAAAGGAGACAGACTCTTATGAGCAGTGACCACTAAAAGGACAAGAGGCAACAGCCGCAAATTGAAGTACAAGAAATTCTACTTAAATATGTGACATAAATAATTGAAGTGTGATTAAACACTGGTCAGATTCCTCAGAGAGGTTGTGGAGTCTCCATCCTTAGGGATACTGAAAACCCAACTGGGCACAGTCCTGAGCAACCTGGTTTAGGACACCCTGCTTGAGCAGGAAGGACGGACCAGTCAATTTTCAGAGGTCCCTTTCAACCTCAACAAATCTCTGAACCCCAGCTCTCTGTCACCTGTCCTGAGTAGATGACCACAAACAATCAGCTTATTTTCATATTTTATTTTCATCTAGAGATGGAAAATCCTTCATCAGTGAATATACACTAGTGTAAAGGTGAATTAGCACAGTGATAAAGTATTTAGCAACATAAGGCAATGCTCTAAATACAGCAGACGATTATTTTAAGCTCAGAAGAGATTATTTTGCTGCTAAGGTAGTAAAGAGAGGCCAACTTTTACCAAGCTGTAGTGCACTAATTAAACAAGTAGCCACAGAAATATCGATATTATCTAAAATCATTTGTTTTACAAGGGTTTTGACATGCTTCATGGTGAAACAAACAATGTTTAATATTTTATTCATGAATTAGTATAATATATTGCAAAGTAAAATCAATACTCTCTTTTTATTAAGAACTACATTGTACTTCCCAACAGAGAAACAAAATGCACCGTAAGAAAGGAATTGCAAAATTAGTAAAGAACTTGATAGCTAGTGCTAAACCATAGCACTTCAGAGAGGATACATAGTTCTTATTCATATGTATTTAAACATGTGCCTTTCTTTTTTCCTTTTTTTCTGTTTTTGGACCTTCCTTTCAGGAAAGGACTGAACCTAAAATCATCTGAGGGCTTAATTTACGGATGACAACACTTGCATCTTTATGACACATTTGCTGAGGTCCCTGAAACAAACAGACCCCAGCAAAGAGAGTGGAGTGCATGAACAAATGTGGGAAGGTTTTTTTGAGAGAAGCAATCAATATAAGAGAGAATCAATACCTTAACTACTGACAACCAAACATGGATTTTGTAGAAGTTCTGTCTCAAATGACAGGATGCCAGGCTTATTCAGAAGAATGGTTATGAAAATGAGGTCTCATGGTTTAACTCCAGCTGGCAACTAAACCCCAAACAGCCGGTCACTCACTCCCTGCACAATCAAATGGGGGAGAGAATCGAGGGTAAAAGTGAAAAAACTTGTGGATTGAGATAAAGACAGTTTAGTAGATAAAGGGGTCACAACCCATGGGTCAGGGTTTGGTGAGCATTTTTGCCTGTAAATAACCCTTTCTTTGTACACTTTTGTTATTAATATTGTTGCTGTTACTGTTCATTTTCTTAGCTCATTGCCCTTTCCAGTAAATTGTTCTTATCTCAACCACAATTTTTACCTTTTTGTGCCCCTAATTCTCAACTCCATCCCTGGAGCAGGAAGGGGGAATGAGGGGGGTGGGGTGGGAGTGACCAAGACGCGTCTGGTTTGGGAGAGTCTCAGTCGTGGGGGGACACTAAATTAGGGAGTGACATTCCAAAAAAACAACACTTGGGAAGACAAACACCATCCCTCCAAAGGTATTCCCCTTCTTCCTCCCCACACCTCTGTATGCTGAGCATGACGCCATATGGTATGGAATATCTCTTGGATCAGTTGGGGTCAGCTGTCCCAGCTGTGTCACTTCCCAGTTTGTGGTGTACCTTCAGCCCCCTTTCTGGTGGGGTGGGATGAGAAGCAGAAAAGGCCTTGGCTCTGTGTAAGTGATGCTCAGCAATAACAAACATATCCCTGTGTTACCAACAGTTTCCAACACAAATTCAAAACACAGCCCCATACCTGCTACTATGAAGAAAAAGCTGGGCTGCTGCCCAGCCAAAGCCAGCACAACAGGGAAGCTTTTGTGGTCATTCCCTCTCTGTCTCCAATGCAAACCTTCAGCTTAACAAAGGTTCATTTTGTTAATATGGATTTAAAGCAAACAGGGATGATAAAAAACATTCTGAACAGCTTGAGAAAAAGTGGGAAAGAATAGGGGAAACATATGACTTCCCAAAATACATCTCTTGAAATATGTATGAAATGCAAGGACTTGATTAGTCAAATTAAATATTGTAGATGAGAATATGACACAACTTTTTGGTTGTACTTAAAAGAGCTGAGGAGTTAGGTAGAAGAAGAGAATCTGTTTAGGATAGTGAAACATCATTAGAAAATAATTGTTATAAAATGATGAAAAAAGATCAATTAAAAAATCCGTCTAGTATTGTCAACAGTTAAGTCAGGAAAGCTATGCAGCAAATGCCAAAAGATACCTGTCCTTTTTCAATTTAGGACATATCTGTATTTTCATTTTGAATAGAAGCTGTGTTTGAGATAACAAGTAAACATGTGACAAAGAGCATTAAGCCTTTTTAAAGATGAGTACTTGTTTTCTCTTTTTAACCGTTCACCAGGACCTGGTGCCTGATAGGTCTTTGATTTTACCTCCTCAAAAAAAAGCCTGATCCCTCCAAGAACTGTACTTCCCTGGCAAACTGTTGCCCCCTCAAACCCAGTTACAGTAAACTCCCTTACCTACTTCGTAGGCAATGAAAAAGGAAGGCTTTGACTGACTGCAATCACTCCTTCCTCCCACCTTGTGAAATTAGATTTGGAATGAAACAGTTCCCTAGGAGAAGGTGAGGAAGTTGTGGCTATCGCTATCATGATATTGGTACTGGCATCTATCTTAAAATCCTAGCACTTAAAGAAAAAATTTAAAAATGAAAAATCTCTTTGCTCTACAGATATAGAAGTCTGTGCAACTAATTGCATTGACAAAGAGGTGAATCCCGCCATTCCAAACACTAAATATTTGAATTTTATCTGTTCGGATTTGTCAGATAACATCCAAATCTTTAATTTCTTACCCCCTGCAGGAAATTCTCTGTGGTGCCCAAAGGGCATAAGGAGATGATTTTTCCACACTAGTCCAGGAAGAATAGTTCATGCTCCACCATGCAACTTTGTGGATCAGCTCCAGGGTGTTCATTCTTCAACTGGTTCAGTAGCTTCAGCACTGTGAAAAATGCTCTTCATCACTGCTTAGACTCTTCTTTCCTCTCTACTGTGTCCTGTAGATGCATTTGACACAGAGTACACAGAAAATTAAAAGAAATCATAAAAACAAAAGCAGAACCCATAAGGACATTTTTTTACCCTGTAAACCCAGTACTTCCTCACTCTCTGACAGAAGTTTGTGTGTGTGTTTACCTAGAGAATATAGTATAGAGTGATCCTTTCATGATAATGTTCTTTTTTTTTCATTCCCCTTGCCCTGTCCCTACATTAATATTGCTTAATTTTCATTAACTAGAGATTACATTCCAGCTAATGCAACAAAGCTGGCATATGGCCTTATAGGTATGGAATTCTGTAATTCAGATATACTAGAGTATTGAGAGCTTGGTTGCTGAATTTCTTCTGTTCTCTCTGATTAAGGGAAAAATAATCTTCAAAGTCATTCACTGAATTGTCTCAGGGTAAAAATTTGAAGTCTTTGTTGAGACTGAAGCACATTTTCATATTTATATAGGAGGAAAAAAATTTTGCCCTGAGAAATTTACAGCCTAAATAGATAGGACAAAGACTTTAAAGAAAATATGAATAGAAAAGGGAAGGAATTTTATAAAACTACATTCACTTTCAAAGCACAGGTTTTCTACAAGATCAAGAGATATCATTTGTGACTAGGAGAAACAACCATGTGTCATCATTCAGGCCTCACAGAGTATGGTAAGAACTCTTGATTCTGTGAAATGAAAGCAAGTATTTTGAAAACAAAAACTAAGGGTAAAGAAGGTGTGTTAAGGGACAGATCAGGGGAAAATTGGCACCAATATCTTCCATGACACTTCCTTAAAGGATTTCAGCACCAAAAGTATAGTATGAGCCATACACCATAAGTATGCCGCGAGCCATTAGAACTTTGAAAAATTGAATTTTTGATGAGCAGCTCCCACAGTATGTTTTCAATACTGACAAATACTTTCCATAAGTTTAATCTTTCAGATCTCTTTCATCTTAAGATGCTAAATGCTAAAATTTTTCATTTTGAGATGTTTAAGGGGAGAGTGAACATGTTCAAGGAAGATAAATCCAGTTTGAATGAGCAAATATGTGAAACCAATGTTCTCAAAGTTCTGAAATATAAATTGACACAATCAATACAGAGAGAAATATAGTCTAATACTTCAGATCTGGAGAGAAACATTTTCCAAGAAGTACCAAGCTCAGCCATAGAAGCACAGAGGATTTGGCTCTCAGAAAATGCTAAAGTCAAAATAAGAGCTTTAGGCTTGATTGTTGTGTGGTAAGACATTTTCCTTGGTAATTTGTTTGTTCTTAAACTCAAGAAAACAACATTGAATCTTAAAAAAAAATTTAAAACCCTCAAACAAAGCAAAACTGAAAGAAAAACAACACAACAGCAAAAAAACCCCTAGAAAAACTAAACCCCTCCACACAAACCAACAAATCAAACAAAAAAACCCCACTAAGAATGTATCAAAAATATCTGGTAAATCATCAGCTTCTCATACTCATACTCACAACTCAAACTTTTTACTTAATATTATTTTCTCTTTCTGCAAAGGCTATGTGATCTTAGCCATGGGTCAGATCTCCACATTAGCCATATAAAGAACACGGCAATAAGTCTTGCAAGGAAATATGCAATAGAAACCTGGTCACAGCTTATGAAAACTCTCCCTTGGTGCTGTTCTAGAAACCCTACTGTGTCAAGCAAAGAGTTTATGTTTATATGTGTATACCTACTTTGAATACTGACATTATAGCACAACAGCAAGGCATGTCAGTTCTTAATGTATGCTCAGCAGCTGAAATGGACATTTTTATGGTAGTGCACCACACAAGCGCTTTTCATGCCTGATGAAGCCTAACAAATCTGAGCACTCTAGGACTGTGTCACACTTTCAGTTTAATAAATGCTCACTTATTGTAAAAGGCTGGTTGTAATGCAAGAATATACTCTTCAGTTAGCTACTAAGTTTTCTCAATGCATGTAAATACTTGAGAGATAAACCAAATCCACAACAGTAAATACATTTACTATGCATCTTTAAACCAGCAAGAATAACAGAGGTAATAGTGAGAGTGATTCTGGAAAAGGCATCTCCACAGAAGTGAAGGAAGCTCTCCATGTTCTGCTTCCCAGTCCACAGCCAGAAAGCAGGACTGAGTGGAGTGCAGCCTTGTCTAGACTGGTGCATCAATCAGGAGAACCATGCAACTGAGTGCTACGCTGTACTACTGCACAGCTTTACGTCAGGCATTTAGAGTTCAGTGCTGCTGTTCCCCTCTCACTCCCTGATCCCGCAAAGCAACCACAGAGGGCCAGTGTAATTTGCAATCTACCAACAATCAATTGCTCAACTGGCATTCCAGAGTCATGGCACAGTTCCGGGTACATCTAAGGCAGCGGGATGCAGAGAAGCAGACTGGAGACAACTGCAACTTTCAGTGGTAAACCCCAGCTGCAGCATCTTCTTTGTCACGGCAATTGACTGAGGCTTGTTGTATGACGTGTCAGAAATCTCTCAATTGTTTTTGGACCACCCAGGTTTGATTGAAGGGAGGACTGCCATAGAGTGGAGTGGTTCAGTGCTAAAGGCCTTTGCTCTGGTTCATGTGTTATTCTGCCTGCCTGCTGTTTTATAACATCATTAAATGTTTCATATTTCACAGATGTATTAATCTATCATTCCAGAAGGAGCCTTAGAAATTACATTTGCCATAAAAGAGTATAGAGACACAGCTTTTAGCATGGAGATGGCACACATTCTCAAATTTATATTTATTAATAAGTATCCTTGTTCCATACCTTTTTTTTTTTAATAATGGAAACTCATACTGAGATTTTCCAGGATGTTTATGCTCAGCACATTTTCTGTAACTTCACATCAGCTGTACAGATTTTACAAGTTGCCCGACATAATGAGGGCATCACTTGGAGAAAGTTTATGACATTGACTATATACCTGGATGTTTTGCAAAATAAAACAAAAATGAATTTCATTTGTTTGGTTTGTAAGTGCACTTAAATCACTGTTTAAAATCTGTAATTTAATATAAAGACATATGGCTGGATGGATCATGGTTCTCTTCAGCGTTTTGTGATATGTATTACAGACCAGAGTCATGTTTCTTCGGAGTACACCTGAGGACAGAATTTGGCTTTAATGATGCACTTTTGGGTAGTCAGGCATTTAACCTAAAGACTGTGTTGTCAGAAAAGTTATTTGATAGAGGGGATTTTTATGAACAGATCATACAAGGCTTTGGCAGCACTTCTCACCCAGTCCTTGTAAATCAGGCACAACTGCTTTATTGAAGTGAATGGAGTTAGATAATCATAAAAATGGTGTAAATAAAGGGAAAATTAGGGCTATCAAATTTGAATACCAACTTTCAATATCAGATTTTAAGTGATTATTAGCCCTCAGTTTTCAGTGAGACTCTGCTCTTTCACACAATGAATGCCAGCCATTATAGACATAGTCATAATTCTGAGAAGAGGCTATTGTGTCTACTAACACACACAGAATTTAATGCAGCCCTGTGGATACAGTACTGTCCAGTTCTATTTGCCCCCCTGGAACACATATTTCACTACTGTATTTCACTACTCACCATGCTATTCACCCTAGTCTAACTGTTCTGCTCTTTCTGCTCTGAGTTGCTAAATCACCTGCAAATAATAACTGTCCTTGTCACAAGTCCAGTGAGTTTTTGCATATTCCTTTGCACAGTTAAACCTCTTAGTCTCACCAGAAGTTCTTAATATTTCTAGACCTTAATTAAGCATCCAGAAGAGCAGATTGCTTTATTTTCAGGAAACCCAGTGAATATTTTTCTTCATACAAACTAAATTGATTCATAGCTGAAACAAAGTGTACTTCTACTAGTTTTGAACATCTCTAATATATTTTTTTATTGCAGATGTCTTATTCTGAGTCACATCAAAACCACAGGATTGAAGTTATTGTAAGTTGCATTTATCAGAATAAATTAGAGTATTTTCCCTTATCTAGTGACTATATTATCTCAAGCTGTGACAATTCTGTAGAGAATGATTACACATCTATTAGCCAAAAAATAATAATAATTTATTTTAGAGGCCCTACAAAGTACTGTTTCGTGTGATTTTTTTCGTTGTGCATGACAGTAAGTCATTATTCTGTTACTGTGAGTTTGCTGAGAATGTATGTGGATTTGATATAAGCATCCAGCCATTTGTGTAGTCTCCTAATTATTTTCTGATTTTCTAGGAAGAAAACCAAGCAATTATGGATTTGGAGCAAATGCACGGGGTTTCATTATTCATTATTTTAAGCTGGTTAGTTTTGTGAGTCTGGGGAGTTTTCAGAGCTTAAAATAAAAGAGAAGGAAGCAATCAAATATTCTGTTTAGTGATGACTCATTTATTCAAAAGACCGTGACAAAAAAATGTATGTATGGTTGACAGGAACTCTGCCATTTGCAAAGGTGACTTGAGGCACAAAATAAAAAGAGATTTACAGTAATGTTACAGCTTATTTATTCTGTGTTAGCATTGCAAATATGTCCAGACAGAATTACATCTTCTGTTTATATCATACTCTACATTCTTATTAATAAGCTTAATTACTTACATGGTCCACTTCCATCAGTAAAAGGCCAGATTCACAGAGAAGATGTACAATTTAGAGGTCAAGGAAGAGACAATTCTGGCAGTAGTAGTACTAATAGTAGTAGTAGTAGCAGTGGTAGAATTAGTAGTAGTAGTACTATTATTCAAAAAATATTCCTGTAGCTATTTTCTTAAACTTCAGATACTTCACACCTCTTAGATAGTGGGAGAGTATAGAACTCTTAGAGCTAAGATTTCTGATATAACTTCTGCCTTATGTTGGAAATTCCTGTAGACATTTGGGCATATTCTAACCATACAAGCAATCTCTTTGCAAGATAGCATTTATCACTATGTCAGTTAAAGTTGGAATAGTAAACACCTAAGAGATATTCAGTTTAATAATGTGGCTGTGGCCTGTTCTCAGAAATCAAACTGCTCACAGAACATATACAAAATGTACAACAACTAACAAAATAAGATATTCTTTTATGAGCAGCATTGGCACCCCACTCAAACTCACAAACAGTACCTAAGATTGACAAATTCTCACAAAAAGCCCAAAAACAATCAAATAAAATATTGTGGTTTAACCCCAGCCAGCAACCAAGCCCCAGGCAGCAGCTCACTTACTCCCGCACCAGTAAGATCAGGGAGAGAATTGGAAGGGTAAAAGCTAAAAAAATTGCGGGTTGAGACAAAAACAGTTTAATAAGGAAAGCAAAAGCTGTGCACACAAGTAAAGCAAAACAGAGTTAATTCACTGTTTCCCATTGGCAAGCAGGTGTTCAGCCATGTCCAGGGGAGCAGGGCACCATCACATGTAACCGTGACTTGGGAAGACAAACATCATCACTCCAAACATTTCCCCCTTCCTCCTTAATCTTCCCCCTGTATATACTGAGCATGACATCATATGGTCTGGAATATTCCTTTGGTCTGTTGTGGTCACCTGTTCTGGCTGTGTCTCCTCCCAGCCTCCCATGCAGACCCAATTTCCTCACCAGTGTGGACACTTAAAAAGCAGAAAAAGCCTTGGCTCTGTGCAAGCCCTGCTCAGCAATAACAAAAGCATCTCTATATTGTCAACCTCATGTTCAGCACAAATTCAAAACACAGCCCTATACCAACCGCTGTGAAGACAATTAACTCTACCCCAGCCCAAACCAGCACATCAACCAACCAACCAATAAACAAAAAACAAACTTAACCCCCAAACAACAAAAGCTCTTCCTATGCTGAATTTCTGGAGCTGCAATTTCTCTCAAGTATATTTCCCTTCTTATTTCGTGGCCTACCTTGATGGCTGGTGGAGTGACCTCAACAATAGTGTATTGGGTCTGACCAAGAGAGAGTTCACCTTTGCCTTGGCAGTCCTCACAGTGCTGTGCTTTGCACTGGCAGCTGGAAGGGTGTTGATAACACGACAGTGTTTTGGCTACTGCTGAGCAGCGCTGTCCCTCTGACACTCCTTCCCCCATCAGGAGGGCTGGGAGTGGGCAAGATCCTGGGAAGGGACACAACCAGGCCAGGTGACCCAAATCAACCAAAGGGATATTCCATACCATATGACGTCAACTCAGATATAATAGTCCAGGGAGAGAGGAGGAAGGGGGGGCATTTGTTGCTCTGAAATGTCTGCCTTCTGGAGGAACGACTCCGCGTGCTGAGGCCCAGCTTCCCAGGAAGTGTCCGAACATCGCTCGCTGATGGGAAGTAGAGATTAACTTATCTTTCTGCTTGCGTGTGCAAACTCTTGCTTTGTTCCCTCTTTTTTTTCTCTTAGTAAACTGCTTTTATCTCAACCTATGAGTTGTTTCCCATCTTATTCTCTCCCCTACCCCACAGGGAAGGGGAGTGATAGAGCGCCGTAGTGGGCACCTGGCACCCAGCCAAGGCCAAACCACTACATATAGGCAAATTAAGATTTCTCAAGGTGAGATCACACTAAAGTCATTTGACTAGTGAAAGAAGTAAAAACATATGTTGTCTGGTTTTGCTGTTCTGTAATGCCAAAACAATCCACATATATACTGGGATTGAGAAATTAGTTTTAGTCATAATTTTTTTTCTGTCAGACAAAGATAACTGGTAATTGTATGGAAGACCACCCAGCTCTTCCCCAAACAGAATTGTAGATCTTAATATTCCTCAAATCACAAAAAGCAACAAGTCAAAACATTTTAAAGATCCTTAGAGTGCAAATTCTACTCTGAAAACTACAAGTTATTTCTACCAGCAAAAATCTACATCAAGTTGTTCAACCACAAACATCAAAGACGACTTGTATCGAGTTTAGATTTGAATAGAGAATACAAGTGTCACAAACAATTCCTGAAATGAAACATGGAGTATAATAGAAAAATGACTACAAAAATATTCATTCTATGCTATACAACCAGTATGACCAAGCCCTCACAAGAGACTAGGGTTTTAGAAAGCCATAACCATCTTAAATAGCATGAGAGTAGGAAATGTCTCTACCTCCATAGTTACCAGTTCCAAGTATAATACAGGGATCATTTTAGATTTTCCATCTAGTCTGTATTTTTGCCATGGTTAGATGAAAGACACACAAGAAATGTAACTAGTGCAGTCAGGTAGAATACTAAAGTATCAATTTATAGTTTTCCACTTTCACAGGCAGGTTTACAAGCAATTCCCTTTCAAAATCAGAACACATTTTGCTCCGAGAAGTCACTGTGGAAATGCTGCCTTGAAGCTTTACCTCTCAATGACTCCTGGATCAAATGTGCAGTTACCAAATTAGATGTCAGGTTAATCCTGAACTATTCACCAAGTCATGGCGTACACTTCTTTCCCTTTTACATGTGCTCTCATTGGTACTCATGAAACTGTGTAGAATTAATGAAAAGAAAAATCAAATTTGTTTCCAATGATTATATACACAAAGAACAGTTCTTTTCACCGTATGTTTTACATACAGGCCTAAAGAGATAACATTTTAACAGAGAAAATAAATCCTGCATAAGAAAGAAAACAAATTAATTACTTTTTAAAATCTTATTTCCAGTTAAAATCTTATTCTCTGCTAAATCTCACAAGTAGATGATTGTATTGTGTGTATGTGATACTGCAATCTCAGAGACCTTCAAGACAACTGATTCTGTAGGAGTGGATATAAGGAAACCTGCATTGAATAAGAGAAAAATCTATGAACAGCACATAGTGACTTGGGTGCATAAAAGACAATAAAGTCTAGTCCAAGGCAAGTTCTCAATCAAAAATATCACCTCCCTAACTGTCGCGCTGACCACTTGACCGCCCGGAGGCCAAGCAGGCAGCCTGCTTCGAGTGTCCTGGTAGCAGAACAGATAACAGCTCAATGGCCGAGTGTTAGCTCCCGCGAGAGCAATCTGCTCCACGCCTCTTCGAGGAGCTGGCAGCAGTCGGCTGGTACAGTAGCAACAGGCGGAGGCGAAGAAGGAGAGAGGGACTCCTTGCAGCAGCAATCCAAGTCTTTATTCCCCGACCCAGGGGCCGGGAGAACAGGGACACAGGAAAGGCAGGCAGCAAAGAGTAAGGGATGGCAGCTGCAGTGCCTTATAAGGGGCAACCAAAAGGGGAGGAACAAAGGGGATAAACGAGTAGGGAAAGGTCACGAGGTAACAGGTACCAAAGAACAGGATCTCAGGGGAGGGGTCAATTTAAACAAACCAATAGGAATAACAACAAAGAAGAGCTTCCCAGAACTTAATTGAATGTAAAATAACCTCATACATAAACATGAAAGCAATGTCCAATGAACAACTCAAGAACACAGAAGACACTGGAATGGGGAGGAATCTTCACCCAAGGAGACACCCAGTGGGATGTGGCCTAAACTTCACTGCCGCCCGCTGGGTCATCCTCTGCCTCAGACCCACTATCCCAGGCAGGAAAATCCACCCAATGGATGCCCTGGTCGATGCGGGGCCCACAGGTGGGCTGGACCACCACAACACCTAACCAATCCTCTGTTGGTGTAAAACTGTAGAAGTTCCACTGACATCAGAAAATCTTAGGTTTCCCACGTTTCACATTTTTTCATGATCCTTGATACAGTTAATATCTTACAACAGTTATCAGCAAGAAGATTAGTTAGAACTAGGAAGTTTTCTTAAACACTTCTGCATCAAAGTTTTGTAACAGAATTTTAAATGCAGACCATGCTACAGAAACAACTAAGTAAACAAAAAAACCCCCCAACAACACAAAAAAAAAAAAAAAAACATAAAAAAATTCAATCAACCAACCAAACAAAAGCCCCCAAACCCAACAAATCTGAGTATTAATTTCAAGTCAGAGACATAAATTTTTGTGTGGAAACATTAAAATGAGGGATAGTAATTTCATTTGATATAATCTAACTATGGGGGAAATGAGCTATCAAAAGTATTTATAGATGTCTAAAGCCCCCACATATCTAGTTTAGGGGGAAAGATAATATTATAAATTATTCAGTAGAATATGAAAAGTTCAATAAAAAATGAACATTTCAAATTCTTCTGAAAATAAAAAAAACTGTGGAGGCCTCTCATAAATTAACTGCGAACAAATTTTTCACGGGCAAAATAAGATATTTCATTATGTATTCTGAAAGAATTTTATAAAATCATAGTATACCTAAATTCAAGGAAAACAGGGAAATTTGATATGAAGGTGATGTTATAGTACACAGCAACAAATTTAACATAAAACTACTTGTCTCAAAAAAAAAAGAGACAATTTCAGGAAAAAGCCTGAAAAGGTTTTGCTCATAAGCTCATTGCAATGACAAGAAATTACAAGAGATGACAAGAAATAATATTTCCCCATTAGAAATTCAGAATATGGGAGAAGTTTTGCTACACTACTACAAGTGCACACAATACAAATACATTGTTCTGAGTGAAAAACAAGATGCTGTTCAAACATGTTGTAGATGCCTTGGAAATGTTGAAGGCCAGGTTGGATGGGGCTTTGAGCAATGCACTCTACTTAAAGGTGTCCCTGCCCATGGAGTGGCAGTTAGAACTAAATAGGCTTTAAGGTTTCTTCCAAGCCAGGCCATTCTGTGATTCTGTCAATCTATGAAACTTCGGTATCTGTGAACACTGAGGACCCAACCACAGCATGCTTTTCCTGAATTACTTGTTTTTATGAGGTGGTGTGGTGGCTTTGTGTTTCT
>WBMZ01003820.1:0-16356 GCA_013400975.1 Atrichornis clamosus
GGCACGGCACGGCACGGCACGGAGAGACACGGCAGGGCACGCCACCGGCACGGCCTGGCACGGCACGGCGCGGAGCGGGGAGGAGAGATGCTTCCCCAGCTGCCCCTGTCCCCAGGATGCTGACCCCCGCACCCTCCCGGAAAGGTGATTCCCTGCCCGGGGACTCCCCGCCCCGGGGATGCCCGCTGCGGCGGGGATCCCCGCGTCCCTGGGGGTCCTCAGGGATGGAGACAGACATCATTGCCTCCATCTGGCCATGGAGCCAGCCCCTCGGCAGGCCCCCAGGCGTTCGCAGAGCCCCCCTTCCCCCCGCAGAGGCAACCAAAGATGCGCTCATTTGGGGGCAGCTGCGGGTGACACGGGGGTTCCGCGATGCGCAGGGCCCGGAAGCCGGGGATTCCTCTTTGTCCGATGGTTTTATGGAGCTGGGAGATTTGTGCCTGAGATTCCCTGCACACCTGAAGGAAAGGCATTGACATAGAGACAAACGGAGCACGGCACTGGCCGGGGAGACAAAGCCGCCTTTCATGCCCTGCTTCTGCTGCCTCTTGTTAATAAACAAATGCTTTTCCCTGCAGTGGCTTCCAGGAGGAGTCGCTTTAAGCTCAAAAAGGTGCTTGCTTGGGTTTATTTTCAAAGCTGATCCTGAAGCATCTGCACTCCCAAAGCCTCACTGCCCAGACAGTGCAGAAGGGATCCGAGATGCTCAAATAGAACAGAGGATTTTATGGCTGTTGTTGCACTAAATTCTGCATTGAAGGGGAGCGGCCATAGTCCCATCCCACGGCGGTGACCTGGAGGCAGAAGGGCTGGGATCAGCCTGCTCCGAAGCAATGTTTCTGGGCACAGACTGGAATGGAGACACAGCCCTGGCCCCAGGGAAACCCCTCAGCAAAGCTCAAGAGATAACAAGAGCTGGGTCTTTGAGCCTGTCAGTGAGAGTGGAGGAGCACAGATGGCAGGATCAGGATTTGCTTTCCATTTAACACAGCACAGCCAGAACCATCAGGAAAAATGGGAAGGGAGCAGAGCCCCCAGGCCCAGCTCAGCAGAGGCATGGGGCGCAGCCTCTCCTCGTGTTTCCCTGGCTTGGCGCAGGAGCCTTCATGGTCCTACCACTGGCACAGGAGGGCACGGCCCCAGCACACACACCCAGGGCTCTGCAGACATGAGTGGCCATGGCTCTGAGCTGCCAACCAGGACCACTGCTCATCCCCTATCCGGGAATGCTGACAGCTCTCTGAGCAGCACTGCCACTGCAGGGCCATGGTGCACCAAGAGCCCTGCAGTGTGCTCACGCAGGGCTCAAGGACCATTTACTTCTTGTGCACATTTTCTCTTGCTAACCATGACTCTCTGTGGCTTTGTGTTCTCAGATGTTCCTGAAAGCTTTCTCTTTTCTCCTGATTGGTGACCATGCAGAACTGCAGAGAAACGCAGGTAGAAGGGACCAGAAATGTTTCCCATGCAGAGGGAAGAACAGTATTTTAGATTTAGGAAGCTGCTCAGAGGAGCAAGGAAATCACCTGACTTCTCTCTGCTTTTGACACAAATCTCTGTGGAATTTCCCATTTCCCTATCATTTTGCTCAGACAGCAACAAAGGTTCTGCCTGAAAAAGGAGATATCGGATAGCATAACTTGATTTGGAGCTTGCCTGCTCTACCCTGCCCCTCACCATAAACGACAGTTTCATGCCCAGGCAGTTGAGTTGCTAATCCTTGTCTTCTTTTGCAGGTTGAAATCCCAGTGGGACCACGGTGGTTCCACTGCTGAGAAATCCAGTGCAAGATACCTGTGAGGCCTCTGGGGCAATTTTGAAAAGTGAGGGGGTTTTAGTATCTGGGGCATTTTGAAGTCCAGAACACTTAGCCTCAAAAAAGGGTACTGGTCACATCTTTTACCAGTATTTTTCAGCCTGTTCAGCCTAACTCTCATGAAATCAACTGGTTTTCATTACCTTAGACACTTGCATTTCTCTAATCATTTTGGAAATGTTTAGGACTAAATCCCTACCCCTCTTCCATGCTACTTTTCCCATATAAATGGAAAATTATTATTTTCTATAGGTCCTTGGGCATTTTGACGTATGAAATGAACAAGGCAAGGCCCTGGGTGCAGTCACCAGACTGACCTGAACACTGGCTTTGAGAGAATGAAGCCTAACTACTTTAAAAATATTTTTCTTCATTTGCCTAACAAAGACTCGACCCTCGTTCACAGGCTAACAGGGTAACTGGTTGGCAGGGACTCCAGGAGGTCTGTGGTCTGCTTTAATTTATCCAAAATCCATCTCTCCCCTAACTCCCTGCTGTGAAAACCTGTCATGTTTGCCATCCTGGCAGAGAGATGGAGCATCTGAGCTCAGCCCGGCTTCCACCCTGCCTGGAGAATTCCAAGAGTTCAGCAGCACCGTTAGAGGGTTTCACTCCTCAGGTAAATGCTGCGGGGGATGGTTTTTCTTTTACCTCCCTTAATTTTGCTCCTGCAATTTCCCAGGGATGCCTGAAAACAAAGCACCTCTCAGGTCTCTCTTTCCCTCTGCTAAGGCAGCTCCTGGCACAGAGCCCTCCCTGGTGCAGGTGCCACACAGGGCAGTGTCTCAGTGTCCCTCCCCAGCCCGGGAACCCTGCAGCTCTTCTGCAATGACAGATGTTGACCTCCAACAGCACAGGCAGGTGGGCTGAACTTCTTCAGCATCCTCCACAGGCTGCAGATCCTCAGCCTCCTCCATGTCAGTTGAAGATATGCTCCTGCAGATCTGATGTGGGGCTTTTGGTATAACGGGGACACAGCACAGAGTCACAAAATGTGCTGAGTTGGAGGGACCCACAAGGATCATCCAGTCCCTGCACAGACACCCCAACAATCCCACCCTGTGCCTGAGAGTATTGTCCAAATGCTCCTGGAGCTCTGGCAGCCTTCGTGCTGTGACCATTCCCTGGGGAGCCTGTTCAGTGACCAACCACCCTCTGGGGGAAGAACTTTTTCCTAATATCCAACCTAACCCCCTGCCCCAACACAGCTCCAGCCATTCCCTGGTGTTGTCCAGCATGGGGCTGTGCTAAGCTCTTCCTCACTTCAGGCAAGCCTCAGAACCATGTGTGCATTGCAAGGGTGTCCCTCCACCTCCCTCAGCCCTCCCCAGCACCTGCTCTATCCTGGTTCCCTACAGGGAAGCTGAAGCATTCCTGATGTTAAGAAAGCAAACACAGGAGACACCACACCATACCCCAGCCAAGGGAACATAATTTTCCATCCCAATGGGACATTTCTTCCCTGCTACATTCAGGTGTTTTACAAAAGCCCAAACACCAACAAATCCATTGCNTGTCCAGCATGGGGCTGTGCTAAGCTCTTCCTCACTTCAGGCAAGCCTCAGAACCATGTGTGCATTGCAAGGGTGTCCCTCCACCTCCCTCAGCCCTCCCCAGCACCTGCTCTATCCTGGTTCCCTACAGGGAAGCTGAAGCATTCCTGATGTTAAGAAAGCAAACACAGGAGACACCACACCATACCCCAGCCAAGGGAACATAATTTTCCATCCCAATGGGACATTTCTTCCCTGCTACATTCAGGTGTTTTACAAAAGCCCAAACACCAACAAATCCATTGCAGCCATTTTTCCCCATCTCTGTGTCTTCTCTGCAAGGATTTGGCTTGTTTTGTTTGGGGATGTCCAGCAACAAGGGGCACGTAGCCCGTGGAGAACATCAGTACCTGCCATGTGAGGCAGAAGCCAGCCTTTTGCCAGGACACACCAGACTCCTGGCACCAGGGAACACTGCCACAGAAGTGAGAAAGGCAGAAGATAAATGATGAACACAGGAATTATATGGAAAAAGCAAAGCCCAGTACTCAGTCTTAGACTCCAGTCTGGACATTGACTAATCATAGAATCACAGAATGGTTTGGGTTGGAAGAAACCTTAAAGATCATCTAATTTAACACCCTTGCCATAGGCAGGGACACCTTCCACTACATCAGGCTGCTCAGAGCACCATGGTTAAATAAGCCATATCTAGCAGTCCTTCCAGGTAGAAAAGGACCGGGATAGAGAGTGGCCTCGAAAATCTTCTATTCCACTTGTCCAAAGAGCAGCACAGCTACAGCAAAGGAAACAAAGGCCCATCTCAGAAGTCCTCCACCAGCAATGCTGCCATGAGCCCAGTGGTTGTTGGCTTCCCCCTGTCCCATATCTTCTGCCTGTTAATGTCACCTTCCGGCCAGCAGAACTGAGGGATGCAGCTGTAGGCACCAGTGCTGTCTCTCCCAGAAATTGACCATCCCGGCACTGAGGTCTGATCCAGCTACCCCTCATTCACTGATCTGGGAGAGCACTGACCCACTGCCATTCCATGAGATGCTCAACAGTCCAAAGAAAGTCAGGAACATTTGCTGTAGGAAGACAAACCAGTACTTCATTATGATGAAACCCATCTCAAAAAACCTTTTATCTCTTGGCACATGGTGATGAAAGGGAAGAAAAATCAAGAGCAAGTGGTTTCATTCATCTGGGAGAGAAGCTATCAAGGGTTCCCTCCAGCCCCTTTGTGACATATTCACCTAGGCACTAGGAAGGAAAAAAGCCACTCATCCTTCAAGGAAATGTGTGCCTCTTTTATTTGCTGCCCTCCCTGAGAAACTCATTCACTCCTTGTCCACCCACACAAACAGGAATGATGAATGAAAACAAACCATAAACAATTCAGCCTTCCCTTTTTCCTCCCAGCCTTCCAATCAGATGTTTCAGCCCATGCCTTAGCACCCGGATTTTGCCGGCTGATCATTCCAATCGCGTGCCTCAGCTCGCTGTGCCACTCACACGCTCCGTTCCTTGGATACAGACAGCTGCATCCAACACATTTGTCAGCAGCTCCAGCCTGGGAGGGCTTCACACCACTCAGGGTGGAGGAGACAAGGGGGAACATCTGCAGGGTACCACTGTCCCGGGCCAGAGGATTCCTGTGGTGGGACCGGCAGAGGTGGACACTGGCAGGGAGCTGATGATCAGTGAGGCAGCACTTCTTGTCCCCCAGAAGGACAGTGGTGTCCAGGCACTGAGACGTGTCACCAGAAAAGACACACGGGTGCAAAATGGCACCAGCGAGGGCAATGCTCCCCACATGATGGTGCATCCTCAGCTCCCAGTCTCCAGCCCACCAGCGAGAGAGCCCTCCATCCCAGAGACTCTCCCTGGGACTGGATTTCTCTGCTAGCCACTCTGATGTTTCTCTCCCTCTCTCTCTCTCCCTTCTCTCCACACAACCTCCTTACACCCCCCTGTGTATTAAAGTAACAATTGCAGTCATACCAGGGTATCAGGTACGTCTGTGCACTTCAGAATTCTCTTCATAGGTAAAGTCCTCTCCCACTTTCACCTATTTTGTATATTTTGGTATAAAATATGCTGTGTGTACAGCTTATTACACCTGTAGGAAACAGAGAAGGAAGACTTGAGGTACCACCACAAAAATAGAGAGAGACAAGGCTCCTTGTCTGGCTTTGCCCTTGATTCCCTGTTTAAATACAATTTGCCATTGTTAGACAAGAGACCCTCCAAATGACTTCTGAGATCCAGGAGACCATTTCTGCAGCAACAAGTTACTGCTTGCAGGCAGCCTGTGGCTGGAAAATACCCTCAATATTACAGACGTAGCAAATTGGTTAACTGATTTTAAAAAGTAGGAAAGCCCAGGAGCTCAGGTGGCAACATCTAAGCCCTGTACTGAGAGGTGCAGAGACCTTACAGCAAGGCTAAATATAGGTCTCACAAACCAGAACAATGGAGCTTTTACTGAGAAGATAATCAAGCCCTGGAGGAAACAGCACAATAAAAAGCTTAGGTTTAAAATAAATGTGAAATGAGTTGGTGGATTCAGGACCAGTTCCTTATGGAAAAGTTTTCATGTCAGAAAAATTGCTTGATGAAATGGGCTCTTTAATTAGCAGTTTCAGCAAGAAGCAGGAGAGGGGTGGGCTGCTCCAGGCTGCTGCATGCAAGGGGCTGGAGAAGAGCCCTGTTTGTTCTCCTTGTGAAGTCCTGTTAGCACGCACTTTCCCAGGAACATCCTGCATTCCCCAGAGACAACACCCAGAGCAGCAAGTGTTGAATTCAGGCAGGAAGTCCATAGCCTGGGACTGTGACGCCCAGGTAGGGAGGCTGGATCTCACTCACTGAGGCACACCACAGCACTGCCATGTCCTCACCCAGCTCTCCTTCAGCCAACCAAAGAGATGCAAACTAAAAAATAAGACCAAGTTGTTTTCCCTTTTCCTCCCTCTTTCTTTCCTCACTTCATCTCATACTGTAATCTTGTGGTTTGCAATTAAATTGTGTCTTTATGTCTCCTTTCCTCAATGAGTTAATGAAAACTAATTTTCCTCCAAGGTAGAGTATGAAAGTCTCACTCTACACTGAGCTTGAGAGCAAGGCATGGGGCCCAGGAGGCACAGAAACTCCTGCTTTCCTGGGGAGTTCTGGGTTGGATCGGGCTCCTGAGCCCCTCCAAGCATCTGAGCCTCAAGTTTCAATTTTCAGCTCCATTTTCAGCTCCCTCTCCTCCTTGCAAAGTCTGTGCAACAGCAGTGGGAGGTTACAAATAGAGCAAGGCAGCTCATCTGCTGCATCTCACTCGTGTGATCCGTGGGCACGTGCATGTGCCAGATCCTCCCTCCACGGGCACTTCAAGACTTTCCCAATATATCCAAGGCCACACATGTTTCCCGGTCTGTAGCTCCCTCCTCAGCCCTTTGCTGTGCACGTCCTGGCTGGAGCTGAGGACACAGGCAGCACCACAAGCATCTGCACTGAGATTAACCCTGCAGAGCCAGGGACAACAATTTGTATTTTCTCACCCAAAATTCATTGCCTGGGAAGGCTGCCAGGCCAGCTCTGCCAAGACAGAGGCTTCAGTGGGAGTCTCTGTTTGCTACAGGAGTGATGGGCACAGACATTACCACCGCTTACTTGCCCCAGAGGATGCTGTTCCCGCCTCTCTCTCCTCCCCTGAAGTGCTGGATCACACATACAGAGTTACTGGCTTGGGAACACAGGGGCTGAAAGGAGGAATGATGGAAGGTGGTCTCATTTAGTCTGTCTGAGAGGAGGTTTACACCTGAGTTAATGGCCAAAAACTACCTGGAGGGCAGGTACAAAGGAAAAGAGCCAAAATCTCCTCAGTGGGGCATGTCACAAGGGGCAGTGGCCTTATTGCACAGCTTGGGATGCTGAGGGTGGATATCCAGGTGACCTTTCTTTCCTGGGAAGCGGTGTGTCCCTGGGAGAGTACACAGCATGGGGGCAGCGGTCCTTCATTGTTGGGGTTAACAAAGCTAAGCCCAGTGAGGCTGTGGTCATCATGGCCAGTGCTGACAAGTGCTGACAACAGTCACGGTGCAAACAGGCACCAGCCAGGAGCATCCCAGTGCTCCCATCCCACTGCTGCTTCTAGAACCCTGAGATTCTGGGATATACGAGCTCTAATCAGCCTGGCATGGCTGTTTCTGAGCCCCCAACTAGGGGGAACATGATGGCTCCCTGTGACACACCACACAGTACTTAACCCCTGCCTGTTCCCCTTCCAGGAGTCACCACTTCTTAATGCAGGGAAGCAATGGGGACATGAGTGAGGGTCCCAGAGGAACTTCAGAGCAGGAGTCCGGCACAACTCTTCTGCTTCTCCAGGGTGGGAATGACCAGGGAGCCAGCAGGAGCCTTGGCTCTGATCCGAGGGGAGCAGCCTGTCCCTAGCTCCCCACCAAGTCCCTTGCACACTCCCTACCTCAGGAACACTCCCTGGGCTGGGCAGGGGAAGAGCTGGAGCAGGGTCTCTCCAGTCTCACTGAGAAATGCCTGACAGTAAGTGCTTGATAAAAGAGTTGTTTTAACAAGGCAGAGTAAAAAGAGAAAGATCAAGGGCAGGTAACCCTTATGGCCCTTCAGATGCACAGCACCCTGCGTTTGTGCAGCATTGGATGGACACAGGATGATTTTCCCCAGTGCTGAACACATCTCTTCCTTTTTGGTCCCTCAAGATATTATATATCCTTCCTTTTTTTTGTCTTATTAAAGCAGCTGTTTTATAATGCTATTTGCTGTCAGGCCTTTCATATTGAGATGCAGAACTAACCCCTTCTCCCACCTCACCTCCCAGTATGGAGAAGGACTCCCTCACAGGCACCGGAGCCCCTTTCCTTCCCAGCCCCCAGCACTGCTTTCCTCAGAACAAGGACCTGTGGCTGTTGTGCTGACTGCAGACTGTCCCACAACTCTCCAGTAAAGCCAGTTTGCTAATGCTCCTGTTTAGTAAATAGTTTTCCTCTCTAACACAAACCGAGTGCTCCACGCACCACAGCTTCTTACCTGCTCCATCCAGTCCTTGCAGGATCCCGGCACTGCATCATCCCACCTGAACCACATGGAATTTGTTGAGCAGCTGTAAAACAATTAATTGAATTTAATTATTGAGAGGATGTTCATGTTTCCTGCACACTTACACACCACGTTATCTCAATCACACCAGGGCTGGTCTATAATTCTCTTTTTAATGAGTTTCTAAAATATTCCTGTAAGCAATAACCTCAAACCAGCCCCTCTATCTAGACACACTATGAGAGGCTGAAACCACCCTAATGGTCCCTGGGGAGGGAGATGGTCTTCTTGCTGTGCTGAGTGCATTCCGTATTGGCACCAGGTGATTCCTGCTCTCCACAGCAGAAGGATTTAGGGGAACCATGGTTTTCTGCTCCATCTGGCCTGATCCAGTCAACAGTTCTCCTTGTCTCATCTACTGTAGGGTTATTGCACAGCCCCAGCTGGGACTTGTGGGTCTAAAAGCAGACAACCAGCAGATAACCTGGGAGCCCATGGCTGATCCAAAAACACCAAAGTGCTGCAGGAGCTGCCAGGGCAGAGAGATGCCATCACCCACCCAGGCCTGGACCACAAAAATGTCTCCTTCTCTTACACCGAGAGTCAGATCAGAAAATGCCACCTTCTCTTACTCTGTCCTCCTCCAAGGAATTGCCTTACAAAAGTGAAGCTGTTTTGTCGCTGACACAAAGCCAGAGTGGACTCTGCAGCCTCTTTTGCACTGTGAGAAACTCAAGTATCCAAAAACTTGGTATCTTCATAGAGTTTTCTCCATGGCATCTTGCAGGGAAAAGTAAAAACATATTGCCTCCATGGTAAAGGTCTGTCTTATGACCTCAGGGTTTTCAATCAAGCACCCCTTCAGCAAAACCCAAACCACTGAGATGAGTTACGGGACAATGTTTTTGAGCTGGTAGTCTCCAGCTATGCCACAGAGAGCAGGCATTCCAGGTTTTCAAATCCCAGACAGGTCTCAACAGGATTTCTACCAACTCCCAGGGCCACAATGATGCTCCAGAAAATACTCCCAGAGCAACTCTGAAAAACATATAGGCAAAGGTTAAAAAATTACTAAATAAACTTTGATACTTTGAGACATTTCTCTGCTACAATACATTTCTTAATGCTGCCCATGGGAAGTCATTTGCAGACAAGGAATGGTGGACTTCACTTTGTGTCTGACTCTTCCTTGTCACAGCACATGTGTCAGGCTCACGAGACTCTGCAGTTGTAAGCTGGGCCCCTCATCACCTCAGGGCTGGTAGGAATCCAGCCCATCACCTTGTGAATGACAAGAGACTCTGATGCCTTGGACAACCTCCTCACCACAGTCCCTTTCCTTCTTGGTGAAGTTTCAAATGAGAAGCCAAGTTGGCCTTTCTCTTCCTCAAGGTCAAGAAACCAATGCGCCTTTAAGGGGAAGTATCACACCTACCTCCCATCAGTGGCAGCCCCCTCTCACCTCTTACAGGAGGATTGCAGAGCTGGCCATACCTCCATCTATCAGCACAGCTGAGACCTTCCTCCACCTTGAAGGTCAGCTGTGACTTCCTACCAGGGAAGACACTGGAGCATGGTTTAAAGAACAGCTTTATCCCCCTGGAAAAGACAGGGACTAGGGTCCTGTAGATGCCTCCTCCCAGGTGTGGGGCAGGACACCTATCAGGACCACTGAAGGTCTGGGCAACAGGTGGTGTTGCAATACTTGAAGAACGGCTTCACTCATCCTGTTATCCCTCATTCCACAAAACCATACTCAGAGATCATCTTGTATCTCCTCTAAACAGGCTTTGTTTGCCACCACAGCCAGTTGCTGTGAACAACTCGTAATGAGATGCCTCAGTTGTTCTCATGTTTGCATAATGAGGAGTTTAGAAGTTACAAGCTATAAATTTTTCTGGACCAAAGCTCCCACGTTCTCCAAGCCAGGCCGAGGAGCATCTGTGTAAATAGGTTTGTTTACAGTCAACCAAATGTTTTCATCCCAGGGATCCAACCAAATTCCTCTCCTGATGACTGCGACTGCCAAACAGCATCAGCAACAGCTCCACTAGCACTGGGCAGAGCAGCAGCCCTGCTTGGATCTGTGCTCATCACACAGGGCTGTGGGATCCATGTCCCACCTGAGGGCCCAGCCTGCAGGAGAAAGATCAAGCTCATGGGACACATCACCTCTCTCAGACAGAGCAAGACCAAGCACAGGCTCAGTGTGAGAACTCCAGGAGCTGTGCAAGTCTTCTTGGAAGGCAGCTTAACGCAGGAAACACAGAAACCATTGGGCACCAGGGCTGAGAGATGCCAGAGACATGAAACAGCTTTGGGTCTTGCCCAGTAATTTCTCTCTCTCTTCTGCTGTCACAACTCAGAAGGATCTGCAGCCTATGACACCAGCCTGACATTGCACTGAGGGCAGAAATGGGCCATTTCCTTCAGATCAGGCACCTCTGGTACTCCCAGGCTTCCCTCAGCTCCATGGAGCAGCCACAGGGCACTGTGCATGGGCAAATGTAACTTGAGCAAGCCTCTGGCAAAGAGACACCAACCCTGGCGTGTGTCCTGCAAGGGGGCAATTCACTGCTGGGGCTCAGAGGGTGGTGCCATCCCAAACTAGGACTGTCTGCCTGCTCTAATGAGGCAGAAGCTGGTGCTTCTCTCCAGAAAGGGAACACCAGGAAAACAAAGGAGATGGTCATTCCTTCTGGTGTTTTGAGGCAACAAGCCTGGGAGACAGGAGGAAATCCTGCTCCCCAAGGCAAGGGAGAGGTTTGTCAGGCCCCAGGCACACTCATACCTGGGAGTCTCTGGTGCCAAGACTCCTCACGGCACCGTGTGGAGAGCATTGCCTTCTCCCATCCCATTCTCCTCTGGGAGCCTGCACCAGCTGGACTGCTCTAGGACACATTAGTGACTCCACTTGGTGTGATCCAACAGCTTTAGAGGCTGCAAATTAATGGCAGGATAAATCAGGTATTGTGGCACAGGAGTGGGATGCACCTCTATCAGGCAGGGCTGGGAAACCCAGAAGGCTGCAGACAATGCCAGCCAGTGCTTTCTAAAGCACACTTCCCAAAAACGTGCCTTGAGAGGATGGATTCACAGCTCACAAACCCCGGCATGTCCATAAATCCAGAAGGAAAAGCAAGACAGGAGAGGCTGTCAGCTGCCTTGCTGCATGGCTGTGCAAGTCCAGAACCTGGAGTCATGGCTGTAGGAACAACACCGCAGTACCATTCGGGCACAGACCTGGAGACACCAGCAAGGCAGCATGGAAACAAGAGGAACCGAACAGCAAAAACACAGGAGTGCTCTCATCTTAATAAAAGGATGAACTAGCTGGTCACCAGGAGCCAGAGCAGCTGCTCCTCTGAGCCAGCTATGCCACCTTCCTGGATGGCCCTGTGGACAGCACACTTTCCCAGCCAATGCCACGGGCATAGGAAGAGGGAAGGGAAGCAGGAGGCCCAGCCAGGCATTGCCCCATTTCAACTGGAGGCAAAGAAGCCAGCTGGATACTGGGACACAGGCAGTCACATATAGGAGTGACACAGTCTTTGCTAACTGCTGCACATGATGCTGGGCTCTAGTCCTCACTCCTCCTTAGAAGGAAAGGAACAGAGACCCCTGGTTTTAAAAATTCTTCTCACTGAAAACCAGCAAGATTGGAATTTGGTGGCCATTTGTTGCTAGTTTTCAACAGAAGAGCAGCCAGCACTTACTGGATTACGTGGGGAGCTGGAGAACTGTACTTCCCTCTAACATCACTGGGAACCAAGGACTGGGGAGGATCCTCGCTCTCTGCAGGTGACAACACCACAGAGTCCTCCATGGCCAGAAAGAGAAAGAACTGATGAGGAAGAAGCCAGCTCCTTGAGAAAGGGGCAGTGGGGAACTTGCAGAGTAGTCAAAGAAGAAGAAAGTATGCTGGACTTGGAACAAGCCGTCATGATAACATTCCCAAACTTAATCCACTTGGATGGGACATCACGTAGTGCTTAAAAGAATTAGCACTTTATCTTTGCAGACACAAGAAGCAAGAACTTATTCTGCCATTGTGCAGTCACCAATTCCTTTCTTTCTTTCTTTTTTTTGGGGGGGGTTTGTTTGTTTTTGAAGAGTGAGCAAAAGAGGCATCTTTACAGCTCACCATGGAAACTGCTGATGTGGACAAGGAATGGCTGACACCTCGGGATGTCAGCCTCTAGCAGGTGGCCAGAAAGACACAAACCCTGCACCCAGGGCCACTCTGGATCTAGCTGTGCCCCACTCTGGAACACCTGGAAGTCAGGCTCCCTGGCAGGGTGACTCCTCGGGCAATGACCCTTCAGTATGCCCATGGAGGAATCCTTGCCTCAGTGCTCACCCAAAACAGAACATCAAAGGAACCAGAGTTGCTTTTTTGGAGAGAAGCAGTTCCAACTGGAGGGCTGCAGTTGTCCGTGGCCAAGCTTTCCCATTGTTATTTTACAGTTGCTTGATGTTCTGAAAGATATTGAGAAAAATGACTTGAATTGTCCTGTGCCAAACTGGGTGAGGGTGAAAAAAAATGAAATTTGGCAGAGATGTTATTCATTCAGCATGTAGCTTGGATGACGTCCAGTGACTAACACAGGAGTTTTAACTGATCTGGGAGACTAAAAACCATTCACAAATAATTTGATTTAGGGTCACTGTGATTTCTTTTTATAAATAATTTTCATTTAGAAGTATTTTTTTAATTAGGATCGACAGATCCTAATAGCAATGCTATTGTGTGTGCTGCTCATCGTTCCCATCTTCCTAAATGACTTTCATATGTTGTGTGCTAGTTTCTTGTTTGCTGCACATGATGGGGCTGGTTCATGGGGTAACCAGTGCCTCACAACAGTGGACGAGTCATGCTGAACTCCCCTCTCCAAAGGCACACTCTGAGGAGGACCCAGATGGAAAGCAAAGGGAGCTTTGACCATACTGTTACATGCTCCAGTTCAGGGGCTGGCCTAACCTTCACACATGACAAGACATCTCCCCATGGCTGTAACTGCCTTTTGAGTGCTCTGGATCTGAGAGATGGCAACATCAACTTGGCTTTGATCACTTTAGTGCTCCAAGTCCCACCACAGTACAGGAAATTCTCAGAACCAGGATACGCTCCCTTTTCCATGGTGGGAGTTCTGGGCAAAAATAGGACCAAGAGAAATATCTGACACAACATGGAAAAAGGTCTAAACTCAGTTGCCTCCTAACCCAGCAGATTGCCCAACTCAGCCTGAATAGATCTGGGAAGACTGCAGGAGAATTCGGACAGCAGATGAGAGAAGAATCACTCGGCGACTCGAATGAATCTTGTTTGGCAACATCCTCCGTGTGTGACAGCCTTTTCTTTGACTTGCACAATAACTATTGCAGCCCAGCCACTTCAGTTACTAATCTTATCTGTTGTTTGAATGGCTCTTAGCTACCCTCCTGTTGATTATAAATGTTTGTACAAGTTCTTGGAGTCAGCAGAGTTGTTGTTTCATAGCTGAATAACAGGCTTGGGCTCCAAACTTCAAGATGCTCATTGTAATGATCAGATCTGTTCTTAAGAGCCCACTGAATTGGATTTCAAAACAAAAGGCCCATTGATCTTAAGCCTCAAGTCCCAGCCATGACTCTGAAAACTTTTTCCCTTGTCTTTCCAAGGAACTGAAACTGATGTGAAAAACAGCTAGAACAGTCAAAGAAAGGAAGATTTCTCTTATGAGAGGAAGCTATCAAAATTTGGTGTTATTTAGGCTATCAGAACAGGGCAGAAGGGGATATAATTGCTACTGAGAGACACACAGAAGGGGAGAAAATGAGAAAATCTTGTGAAATCTCCAAGCTGAGAGTTGTGGGGCTGGAGGTGAAAAGATTTCTGATTTTCAGAGCAAAGAGGTCTGGGATGGGTTTCAGCAGAACCCACAGAGGCAGCCCAGTGTGCAGTCTGATAATCATATGGGAGATGCTGGTACAACTGGAACAGCCAGGGAGGGGAGAGTGTGACCCAGGAGTCCCCAAAAGATCCCAATCCAGTCTTTGGCCATCAGTACCTGGACAAGGTATGAAGAGACTCCCCTGGCTCCTGCACTTTTCCATCACCTTGGTCCATCCTGTTTTGCTCCTCACCTTGTTCAGCAGCCATCCCAAGCTCACCTTGGCCAAATGATCTTGTTTTAGCACTGGGCAGATCAATGCAGGTTCTGTGGGTCCCCAGGATGGGCTGGTGTGATAGAGCTCCCATTGAAAAGATTTTCTATTGGGAAGAAAACCACTTATTTTTCTCTTTTCTATTTACTTCAATAACCAAATTCCAATATCAAAGCCAAGTTCAAGCTCAAAATCAGGGCATTCTGTAGTGACTTCCAAGACAGGATGGTGCTAGGTAAGCAAAGTCCCACAAAATATCATCCCACCAAAGCACAGACATTGGCAGGTTGTTCCTGGGATTGCTGGTATCCACTTGAAGGGCATCCTACTCTCAAGGCAGTAACATTGGCCTGTGCTGAGGAGGAAAAATAGCCTCTGCTGCTGGCCAGCATCCTCAGCACCAGCAATTTTCACCCCACTCCAATCAGAGACAGACCTGCCACACTCCTCCAGGGTGCGAGGCTTTCACCAAACACAGTTCCTTAGCTGTTACACATTTCCCAGCTCTACCACATGGATAAAGTAGTGATTTATCCATAAGGATACCTGGTGGAATTAGCAAGAGGCAGCATGCATAGGCCTTGGTTAGGTTGTTTAATGTCATTTGACTTCAGGATAAAAAGAGCAAATCAAGAGAGAGGGGTTGCCAAAGCACCAGCCCGCATCCTGCCATGGGCGCAGCACAGCAATGTCAGCCCAGACACGTGGTTCCCACACCAGGGAACACCCAGCACAGTTCGAATGGGCTGAAAATCAAACACAGCATCCATGGACAGCACGGCTGTCCCAGGCACTCAGAACTTTCCTGCAGCCTACAGCTGGCAAGCTGCAGCTCAGCCACTGCTGAAATATTATTTCTGTGGTAAAAGAAAACTGCTTCTCTATTTATTTCTTTTATTTCCCATGGAGTCACCATCACCACGGCTTTAACCACAGCCAGGGGGCAGGCTAGGGGTTCCTCCCATGATATCTGAGCATCCTCTAACCCAACAAGAAGAAGTCTCAGCAGTTCACTCTCTGTCTCCTCGATAAAGCTAAGCACATCCTGCAGGCCACCCCAAAATTCATCTAATAGCAGCAGCACTCCTTGTGTAACACTTGCAGGCTTTTTGGGATACTCGAGGTAGATCCATGCCTTCCACAGAAGTCAGCTGTCCTGGAATGAGCAGGCAGGGAAGCAGGCAAGGAAGCAACTTTTACCCAGCGCAATCCTGCCACTTTACTTCCTGACCTGCGGTACCAGGAGAAAATACCCTTACTTGGGCTGTAGATGGCTTGAGATTGAAGGTTTGGAAACAAGAACTAGAAGCTAAAGCGTCTCCTCCAAACCCCACCCCCAAACCTCCAACACCCACCTCCAAGCCTCCAAAATCCACCTCCAAGCCTTCAAATCCCACCTCCAAGACCCACCTCCAAACCCCCGCTGGCGGGGGGGGACGCCCGTTCCCCTCGGCCCCTATCCCCGCTGCGCTCCCGAGACTCCAAACCCCGCGCCGCGTCACAGGCCTATTAATTAACTTCATTATCAAGCCCGAATAAACACATATCCCACTCGGAGATCCCGGGGATCCCACTCGGGTGGAGGGCCCGTTGCTAAGCATTATCCCGTACGGTTCCCTCCGTGGACCACGAACATGGCGGCGCTCCCCGACCCCGCTAGCTGCCCCGGGGGTGCGGGAGTGCGGTTCCAGCGGGGGCAGCTGCCGGGGCCGGGGCAGGCGCCGGTGCTGCCCGGAGCGGGGGTCGGACGCGGCGCCGGTCCGCGGGTTGCGGGGGGGCGCGGAGCTGTAGTATCCGTGGCGGCCGCTAGGCGGCGCGGCGCTGCCGCCGTGCTCG